>CAUYPK010050044.1:0-102023 GCA_963574355.1 Loris lydekkerianus | reverse complement strand
AAAGTATCCAATGTACTCAGCCCTACTATGAAGCTAAACTATAGCTTTCACATGAAGGCTATAACCCAACTATACCACAAGACTATGGGGAAAGGACCAAGGAAG
This sequence comes from Loris lydekkerianus, assembly GCA_963574355.1. Classification (NCBI taxonomy): domain Eukaryota; kingdom Metazoa; phylum Chordata; class Mammalia; order Primates; family Lorisidae; genus Loris; species Loris lydekkerianus. The sequence continues at coordinate 101,918 of CAUYPK010050044.1, read as the reverse complement.
GGGAAGGGAGGGGGGAGGTTTAGGTGGAGGGAGGGTGATGGGTCGGGCCACATCTATGGTGCATATTTTTATCTATAATAATAATAAAAATAGATATAGCTTAGATAATTGATTTGAGAATTTTTCTTGTTAATATTTGTATTTCAGGCTGTAAATTTCTAAGTACTGCTTTAGTTACATTGCACATAGTTTTGCATATATTTTAATTTTAATCCCATTCAAAATATTTAGAATTATTTAGAAATATATTATTTAATTCCAAATATTTGGAGGTTTTCTAGATATCTTTCTATTGTTTATTTTTAGTTCAATTCTGTTATGGTCAGTGAATATACTATTTATAATTTTAATCCTCTTAAATTGATTGTTTTCTGACACTGAATATAGTTGATTTTGGTGAATGTTCTGAGTACTTTTTATGAGAAGGACCCTAGCAATTGAAGCAACACCAAAAATATATTACTGGGATCTGATCAAACTAAAAAGCTTCTGCACAGCTAAGGGCACTGTAAGTAAAGCAAACAGACAGCCATTGGAATGGCAAAAGATTTTTGCAGGTTATGATTCTGACAAAGGTCTGATAACCAGAATCTATAGAGAACTCAAACTAATCAATAAGAAAAGAACAAACGACCCCATTTCTTGGTGGGCTAGAAACTTGAACAGAAACTTCTCTGAAGATGACAGGAAAATGGCCAACAAACATGTGAACAAATGCTCGTCATCTTTAATCATCAGAGAAATTCAAATCAAAACCACTTTGAGATGTCACCATCTCAGTAACTCCAGTAAGATTAGCCCACATCACAAAATCCCCAAACTGCAGATGCTGGCGTTGATGTGTCAAAAAGGGAACACTTCTGCACTGCTAGTGGGATTGCAAACTAATACAGCCTTTTTGGAAAGAAGTATGGAGAATTCTAAGGAACTAAAATTTGACCTATGGTTTGATCCTGCAATACCATTTCTAGGTATCTATCCAGATGAACAAAAATCATTTTACAACAAAGACATTTCCACCAGAATGTTTACTGCTGCCTAATTCATAATTGCCAAGTTGTGGAAGCAGCCCAAATGCCTGTCAGCCTAGGAATAGGTTAACAAATTATGGTATATATAAACCATGGAATACTATGCAGCCATAAAAAGGATGGAGACTTTGTATCTTTTATGTTTACCCTGATGGAGCTGGAACATATACTTCTTAGTAAAGTATCTCAAGAATGGGGAAAAAAGTATTCAATGTACTCAATACTTTTATAAAACCAATATATAATCACTTACACATTCATACAAATGATAAAACACAAATAGAGTCCAGGAAGAAGGAGGGAGGTGAGTGGAGGGTGGGTATTTGGTGGGACCTAATGTGCACAATGCAAGGGTAAATTTCAAAACAACTAAGAGCATATTATAAATGTCTTACCACAAAAATAAGTAAGTGAGGTGATGGTTATGTTAGTTTGATTTAAGCATTCTACATTGTATATCAAATCATCACATTGTACCCCAAAAATGTAGACAGGATTTAATGAAAATTAAATTAAAAAATAAAAAAAGAAATGTATATATGTATATTCTGCTGTTGGAGTGTTTAAAAATGTTGGTTAAGTTGGTTGATAATTTTGTTAAGTCTTCTTTATCCTTCCTGTCTTTCTATCTACTTGTTTTACTTATTATTATTTTTTTATTGTTGGGGATTCATTGAGGGTACAAAGAACCAGGTTACATAGATGGCATTTGTTATATAAAGACCCTCTTGTACTTTTGTCCCTCCCCCATAAGGTGTACCACACCCCATGACCCCCAATCCTCTTCTTCCTTCCCTTTCTCTGCTTTGTTTTATCCATTATTGAGAGAGGAGTTTTGACATTTCCAGCTGTACTTGTTGATTTGTTTGTTTTTCTTTCCAGTACTATCATTTTTTGCTTCATGTATTTTCAAGCTCATTTATAAGGTGCCTGCACATTTAGGATTGTTACATCCTCTTCACAAATTGGCTTCTTTATAATTATTTAATACTTCTCTTCCTCTCTGGAAATATTGCTTATTTTAAAATATAATTAGGCTGATATTTATCTAGATTTTATAGCTTTCTCTTGATTAATATTTCATATTATATTTTTTCTCACCTTTTTCTTTTGACCTATTTTCAACTTCATATGTGAAGTTTTTATTGTCATTTCTCTTGGTAGTCAGCTATGCTGATAGATTTAAAGGGCAAGCTTGAGACTATCTTTAAAAATGCCTGTGTCTCAGTGGTTAGGGTGCCAGCCACATACACTGAGGCTGGTAGGTATGAACTCAGTCCAAGCCAGGTAAACAACAATGACAAATGCAACAGCAATAAAATAGCTGGGCCTTGTGGCAGGCACCTGTAGTCCCCGCTACTTGGGAGGATGAGGCAAGAGGATCACTTAAGCCCAAGAGTTGGAGGTTGCTGTGAGCTGCGACGCTACAGCACTCTACTGAGGGCAACATAGTAAAACTCTGTGTCAAAAAACAAACAAACAAGCAAACAAACACCTGTATGCTAGTATGGCCTGTGGCTGGCATCTGGAAACTTAGCTCTTCTTAAGCAGTTAACTGATAAGGGTGGTTGACTATATCCAGACTGTGCAAATAATTTGATTTATGCTCAATACTTACTTCCCATCTGGAAGCCTAGGATTTTGGAATATACTAGGCAGAGGGTATCTGTGTGACCAGCTCCTGATGAAATCTTTGGGTGTTGAAGTTCTAATTTGATTCCCCGAGTAGAGATATTATACAAATGTTGATCCATTTGCATTACTAGAGAGAGGAGGCACTCTGTGATCCCTCCTGGGAAGCACGTGGCCCGTGGAAGCCTGCAAATGGGCTTCTCCTGACTCCACCTGCGTCTTTTCCCCTTATGATCTGGCTGTGTGTGTGTGTTCTTACTGCATCACGGAAACAAATCTTAGCCATATGTACATCTAGATGCTGAGACTTGTAGCAAATCTCAAAATGTGGGAGTCATCTGGAGACAGGTCTGCTGACATGATAACACATAGCTAGGTTTTATTTTTCAAAAGTTCAATCAGACAATTGTAATCAGTACCCTGAGCACTTAGTCCATTTATATTTAATGTAATTACTAACATGGTAGGATTTAAATCTCCCATTACTTATTTGGGAGTAAGGGGAGCATTGGGGCATGGGTTGGCAAACTTTTTTTCTGTAAAGTGTCAAATAGTAAATAAATATTATGGGCTGTGTGGGCCACGTGGACTGTTAAAACTACTCAACTCTGCTATTGTAGCACAAAAGCATTCACATACAATGTGATAATAGATGATCGGGGATGTATTTCAATGTTTATTTATGAAAACATGTTGTGGGCTAGATTTGGCCCATTGGCCAAGAAGAAATTCCTTTTACATTTCTTGTACTGTAGACCTGCTGAACCCTGCTGAAGGATTTATAATACACATTTAACTTATCACACTCTACCTTCAAAACAAATATTATACCACTTCACATATGGTGTAAGGATTATTTACAATATGATTCTGTTTCTCCTTATTTTTCATGCTTTTTTTTTGCAATTTTTGGTTCTTTATAAAGCCCATAGAAATTTTTATTATTTTTTGTTTTAAACAGTCAATTATTTTTCAAAATTTTAAATGAGGAAAAATGTGTTTCATATTACTCATACATTTGCCATCTGTGGAGACCATCATTTCCTCATGTAGTCCAAATTTCTACATATCATTTTCCTTCTTTCTAAGAAATTCCTTTGACATTTCTTATACTGTAGGCCTGCTGACTATGAATTCTCTCAGTTGTCTGAAAACATCTTTACTTAGTTTTTCTTTTTTTGTGAAAGATACTTTTTCCTAGGCCTAGAATTCTAGGTTTATCGTTTTTTTCTTTTAGTACTTTAATATTTCTCCACTTCTTTTGGCTTGCACAGCTTCTGATAAGAGGTCTGCAACTAGCATTCTTTTTTTTACTCCTTTGCATATGATTTTTATTTTTTTTGGTTGCTTTTAAGATTTTTACTTTATCCCTAGATTGCAGCAATTTTATGATGAGATATCTTTATATTATCTTAATTAGGTTTATTCTGCATGGTGCTTTTTGAGCCTCTTGTGCTTGTGGGTTTATGATTTTTATGTAATTTGCAATATTGTAGCCCTTAAGTTTTCAAATATTTTTCCTGCTCTCCCTAACAGCCCCATCCTTTGGGGGCTCCCCTGATCCACATGTTAGGCCACTGATATTGTGCCACAGGTCCTTGATGGTTTGTTCACTTTTTCAGTCTCTTTTCTTTATTTTGGGTAGTTTCTATTGTCATGTTTTCATGGTTACTGATCTTTTCCAGGGCCTAATCAGCTGTTAAGTCTTGGAAGTTCAGTCTTCATTTCAGATATTGTATTTTTCATCTCTATGAATTCCACGAGGGTCTTTAAAAACTATTTTCCATTTTTTACCTCATCATACTCTTGTTTTTTTCCATCTTCAACACATAAAGTGAACTTATGATAGTTGTTTTAGTTCAGACTAACACCCTCGCCTGCTAGTTCCATCATCTCTGTCATTCTCTCTTCCTTTCAGTGGATCACATTTTCTCCTGGCTGTGAGTCATAGATTCCTGTTTCTTTCCTTGCATGTAATTGGTTTACACTATGTAAGACACTGTGAATTTTTTATTATTGAGTGCTGAATTTGGTTGTATTCCTTTAAATAGTGCCAGGATTCATTTTTGCCTGCAGTTAATTTATTTGAAATCAATGACTGTATTGATGGCTCCCATGGAAGGTTTGTTAGGGTGAGGCCAGACCAGCTTTTAGGTTCTCAGAATTCTCTCTAATACCTCCTATTTTTTAAGTTCTTTCTACTCTGGCCATTGGGAACATAAACTATTCTTCTGCGAATTGTTCTCTCTGCTCTTTTCTGGTGATTCTTACTCAGTAGTTCCCTTTCACTCAAGTGCAGAGCCAGGGTCTCAAGGGCATTCCTTCTGCGGATCTGTGCACCTCTTCCTCTGAGCAGCTCTGCACCTTGGGTCTTTACTCTGCATATTTTAGCTACATGGGCCTCTGTAAACTCTGTTCTATGTCCCCTCATTTCAGCAAGACTGTGGGGCTCTTTGGGGTTCCTGCTCCCTGACCTGCCAGCCTGGAAGCTGCCTCCATATAGTAAGCTTGTGCAATGAAGGGCGCACATTTCTTGTTTCCGTTCTCTCAAGTATCATAGCTTTACGTTGCCCGTCGCCCAGTATCTGAAAACTGATGGTTTTTAATAGTTTGTCTGATTTTCTAGTTATTTAAGGTGGAAAGGTAAATGTGCTTTGTTGGCAGTAAGCAGAAAACCACAAATCACTTAAAAGTGCCACGTCAATAGCACCTTTCAGAGATTCCTGTCACAGTTGTAAAATTTGCTTTTTAATCAGTATCTATCTCTGTTTAGGAAAACAAAACAAAACAAAACAAAACAAAAACCACCAAAACCCTCTAAATGTTTAAGGAATTACTCAAAACTAAAACCCACATGACTAATCCGGGCCACTGACTTTTAATGGACTGATTATAGTGTATATGTGTGTAATTTTCCAAATCCCCAATTTAAAAAGTCAAGCCCATTGAATTCTTCACAGGCTACACATTATCTGCAGCAGTGAGCAAACAAATCCAGCAGAAAGACACATACCGAGGATGTAGTTGACCTCTCTCCCTCTACTCAGACCCACAGCAAACAGAAAGTGCTGGACTAGTTTTCTTTTTTTCCCCCAGAAATATACAGCATTTAAAAAAGAGTCGTCCTTTGAGTAGTTTACAGTTTATCAGAGGAAGCAGAGTTTGCATTTGCAGAGCAGGTTTGAGTGATGACTAAAGAGCAGTTCCAAAGATGTACAGGCTTGAGTACTTATGAGCCCAGAAGCAATGCGGGGCCTCCAGAGCAAAGGGGTGCACAAGAACAGGGTGACCACAGTCCAGAGGGATTAGTCACAGGGAGGCTTAGCTATGACGAACAATAAGGTGGGTTTTAGGAAGGACAGGGCCTTTGCCAGGCGATGAGGGCAGGGATGGCAATTGCAGATGTGTTTCAAGACAGCCTGGGGCATGCACTGTGGCGGATACAGCTGTGGGTGAAGCACAGTGCTCTCTAGGGCCGAAGAAGGAGCCATCAGTAGTTCTCAGCACTGCTTTTCTAACAGACATGGATTATGGCCATTAACAGGAACAGAATCCCCATGCCTGGTAGCTTTGATGCCACTTCATTCCTCCCATTCATGAAAGAGACTCCAAATCAGGTGAGAGGGATGGAGGGCCAAAGCCAAGGCACAGTGCTGATGAATGCACGCGTGCCCTCCAGGCCTGAGCATTGCCAAAGTGGCTCATGGAACCACTGACCCTGGGTACAGGAGGCCCCAATACTAAATCGTGCTAAGATAGCAACTTCTCTATGGGAGGCAGCTTCAGCCTGCAGGGCTGACGGCTGAGAAAGACCCCTGATGTGGACTGGGTTGTGTTCCTGCCTAATTGCAATGGATTAAAGATGGTGCCCATCAACCCATGAATGGATCAATAAACTGTGGTACATGTATACCATGGAATACTATTCAGCTATAAAGATGATGATGCTTTTACATCTGTTGTATTTGCCAGATGGAGCTGAAACACATTCTTCTTTGTAAAGTATCACAAGAATAGAAAAGGATGTATCCAATGTGCTCAGTACTAATATGAATGTAATAGAAAAACAACTACATGCCCAAAGAAGAGAATAACACAAGTATATTCAAGTTGAGGTGGGAGGAGGAAAGGGTAAAGGAGAGGGGGTGGAGGACTGGTAAGATTTCAGCTGGAGGTCATATGGTGAGTGTGCACAGCACACGCCCAGGGTGAAGGGCTCACCTGCCTCAATTACAACTTGAACTTTACCTTAGAAACATAAACAATGTAACCTAATCATTTGTATCTTCATATTAATCTGAACTAAAAAAAAAAAAAAAAAAAAAAAAAAAAAAAGGGGCCTTTAAGGATGTGATTAAGGTTAAATGAGGTCATAAGGGTGCAGCCTTAATCTGATAGGACTGTGGTCTTATAAAAAGAGGAAGAAATCTCAGTCTTCTTTCCCCCCACCCCCACCTCTCACTTTCTCTCTTTTCTTCTTCCATTTGTGGACACTAAGAGAAGGCAGAGCTGTAAGCCTTGAAAACAGCCCTCACCAGAAATTGAACTTGCTAGCACTTCATGTAGGGCTTCCAACTTGCAGAACTGGGAGAAATAATGTCTGTTGCTTAAACGGCTTAGTCTATGGTATTTTGTTATAGCATCCCAAGCTGCTGGAGAGAGGTCAGTGGGGAAAGTAATCGCAGTTAACTGAAAAAATGGCCTTTAAGACCACAAGCCCCTGTAGGGGAGAGGGGCTGGAATTCACCTTTGGGGGCAGGATAGAGTATTGCCCTTTGTGGGAAAACTACCTAATCTTCCTTTTAGCAAACACAGCTACAAGGCAAGTCCCTACCCCAGTGATTTTCACCTGGTGTGCCTTGAAAACTTTAAAGATCAATAATTAAATTATTTTAGAAAGAAGTTCAAAGCACAATAAGTATATTCTGTTTTTCACTCTTTTTAAAATCAACATAATTTAAGTGTGCCATGGAAGTTTAGCTAGAGGTTTGAGTGCTCTATGAGATGAAAAAGGTTGAAAACACTTCCTCACCCATGGTGATACCAAAATACAGATGGTTTAGGCCCACGGTGTCCCTTAGGACAGTCACTAGTCACATGTGGCTATTTAATTTTTTATTTTTTAATATATTTTTTTAAAAAGCCTACAGCACCCAGTATTCCCAGGTGGTCTCCCATCCAAGTACTAACCAGGCCTGACCCTGCTTAGTTTCTGAGATCAGATGAGATTGGGCGTATTCAGGGTGGTATGGCTGTAGACACACCTGTGACAATTTACATGCTAGTGAGTTAAAAGTATAAAATTAAAAGTCCAGTTCCTTAGTCACATTACTACATTTCCTGTGCTCAGCAACCACCTGAGAATTTAAGAATACAGACATGGAAAGTCTCTCTCATTACTGAAAGCTCTAGAGGACAATGCTGTTTTAGGCAGAAAGACTAAGTTTTCTGTTTGGTGATGTAACTGTAGTCTGTATGTTTTTACCAGGGCTTTATTAAAAATCCTGTATATGATAGTCTTAGTAAAACATTTTATCTGCATACATTAGTGTTACTTGGTTTCTGGTCTGTGATTAAGAAGATATGTAGAGAAATCGTGCCTCATTTACAGGAAAACAAAATCCAATAGACTTTTAAAAAGATATAGGTCATACTAGATTTATTTTCTCTTTAAAATTTGAGAAGTTTTTATTTGTCAACTTATTTTCATGGTTATAAAATGTCGTTATTTGTTATACAGCAAAATAAATCACCTTATTATATTTCCTTCTATACAAAATTGTTTTGGGTGTCATTAACTTTGGAGCATCTATGGAAGTACATTGTACGTGTGAATGCCATCTGTCTTGTGAGTCGATGGGGAATAAAGACCTCCATCCTAGGAATTGTCCCTTAACATGAGATGACAGAATTCATGATGGGTCAGATCATAGGTTTCTGACAGCACTGGACTAAATGCGGTGAAAACGTCCTGGTCCTTTGGCAGGTTCTCTGAGCACCGTGGGGCAGTGAGGACAGATACAGATACTCATTTCACCTGCCTGTAACAGTGTTACTATTGTAGGTAGTGGAACTCCGGGCTCTGCCACGGTCCTTGTACTTGTTTAGAGAAGTGCTTGGTTTCTTGTTGTCTCCCTGGGCTAAGTCAACAGCTTACCCCATGTCAACAGGCCTCATACACGAGTGTGCCCTTACTGAAAACAGGGGAGTCATTAAAGCTATTCTCTGACCTCTATTATAAAGAAAACTGATGTGCTTAAGAAAAGATTAAGATATACACAATACAGAGGATTTTTAGGGCAGTGTGTGACACCATAATGGTGGATACATGTTGTTATTCTTCTGTTCAAACCTTTAGAGCACAACACCAAGTGTTAACCCCCCTGTAAACTATGGACTCCAGGTGATAATGATGTGTCAGTGGTCACAAATGCACTGCTATGATGGGGCATGTTGACAATAAGGGAGGGGTTGCTTGTGTATGGTGATGGGATGGAGGGAAATCTTTATACCTTTTGCTCACTTTTGCTATGAACATAAAACTGTTGCAAAGAGAGAGAGAGAGAGAGAGAGAGAAGCAGATGGATGACTGTGGTGAATTCCCAAGGGAATCCCTCTGGGGAGACATGTTTGTGGCCAGCTGGCTTCCCCAGGTGACTGCGCTCCCCTAGACTGCTGTGAGCTTTGAACTCCCATAATTCCCAGAGCCTTATAGTGCTGGGTCTCTCAGTTCTAATACTTTTTGGGCAGATATTGCAGCCTCCCATTCAGCCAATTAAGAATTACTGTGAATAAAAATTTCTTTATCGTTAAGTGCTAAGAATATTGACTTAATGACTTACAAAGTTGTTAGGCATTTTCTACCTTTGTTGGCCAAGTCTGAGCAGAGCATTTGGGTTTGCCTATTCAATGCGTCAGATAACATGAGTTGCCCCCATCACCCTATGCTTAATCTAAAACAGCCCCAGACCTTTAAAGTCACCGTTAAAGAAGAAAAGTAAAGAAGAAAAGCCTTGTGACTAATTTTATATGGAGTCTTACTCTGTTGTCCCAGGCTAGAGTGCCATGGGGTCATCGTAGATCACAGCAACCTCAAATTCCCGGGTTCAAGTGTTCCTCCTCAGACTCCTGAGTAGCTGGGACTGCAGGTGCCCATCACAACATCTGGCTAATTTTTGTAAAAGTGGGGTCTTGCTCTTGCTCAGGCTGGTCTCAAACTCCTGAGCTCAAGGGATCCTCCTACTTCAGCCTCCCACAGTGCAAGGATTATATGTAGGTCACATGATGAGCTACCGTGCCTGGCCTAAAATAAAATCTTAAGTCTCCCAACTGATCGAATGGATCTTTTGGCCAAGGGGCCTCCAGAAATACCCTAAAACTGAATTGCCATGAGAAGGGGGGCCAGACAGGTCTCCTCATGCCCCCTTCCCTTCTTGGAGATTTCCTCTGTAAGTCATTAACAGGCCGAAGACTATGCAAGACAAAGCTTAAGCCACAGACCACTGAGCACTTACATTAACTTAAAACATTCCAAGCCTTTAGACAAAGCTTCATTTCTTTAACCAATTACAAATCAAAGACTCTTTAAACCCACCTATAACCAGCTTGGAAATGTCCTGCTTTTTCAGGCCAAGCCAATGTATGCCTTTCCTGTATTATATGTATGATTTACATACAATTCCTATCTTCCTGAAGTGTATAAAAACCAAACCATAACAGGGCGACCACTTGCTCAAGGCTTCTTGGGCATGGCTCTCTGGGCTGTGCTAACATACATCAAGTTCAGAATAAACATGTTTAAATTATTTTACTTAGTTTTTTTTATTTTTTGTTTGTTTGTTTTCTGTTGACAGCCTCAAGCAGAATTTTCTCTTTCTTCCTTGCCCCCTGCCAGGTAAGCAGGTCAGCGTATCCAAGCAGGCCTTCCACCCATGTTGCGGGGAAAGCTTGGCGCTGAAGCTCCCTCACTGCCCCTTTCAATGGACACTGCCTGACTCAGGCCTCCACCCCTCCCTCACGGGCCAGGCCATCCTGTGAACCGCTCCTGACCAGGTCCCTCCTTTGGCTCTCTCCTCCTGGCAAGAGCCAGCTCAACTTTATCCCTTCTCTCGCCTTCAAAATGCTCCCTTCTCTGGCTTCTGCGGCCACCTCCTTTGCACCTTGGTTTTGCCTTGACCACCTTTGTCTGACTTTTCCTTCTATCTACTTGCCTTTACACTGTGCTTCATAAGCTTGACTCATCCTAAGACACACCCAGCTGCTGGTTAAAAGTAGGGATTTCCAGGCCCCAAATGACTTGAGGTGGGAATGTGTATTGTGATCAAACCTCCCCAGAGGCCAATGACCAGGTCAGTTTGGGGGTTTGCCCTCATGAGACTGGATTTTCATGGTAGCACATTTGAATGGAGATTGTTCTCTGTTCTTCAGTTCACAGAGGAACTAGGAGAAAAAGGTCCTATTGCTTCTGCCACCTTTTGGAAGTTCACCATATTATTCTTGCTTTCCTGAGCAGGTCCACTCCTGGAATAGGCTTTGCCTCCTCTGCTCTGCACCTCTAGAAGCCTCTCCCCTGCTGTCACCTCCTGTAATCCTACCCTCCCTCAGGGCCCCTGTGTGCTTCTTCCTTGGGGCCTTCCCTCCTCCACATACAGCACCTGTTTCTCCTGTCTTCTCTGGCAATTCTCAAGGGGGCACTTAGTTAATTCCACTCTGCATCATAATCCCACAGGATTGTCTTTCGGGAGGGGAGGGCTCCTCTTCCTGTGTCTTCTGCACCCTCCACCAGCAGCTCCAAGACTTACCAGAAGAGCTCATCAATCACCACTGCTTGGACTAGACTGAAAATAAAGAGAAACTCCTTTCTCCACGCTTCATCTCTGCCCAGGCACGCGCTGCAATTCTGGACACAAAACCGCCGTGCAGGCTCTTGGAAGAAAAATGAACGACTGACTTGGAAGTTGAATGGGTAAATAGGCTGCAGCACATCACATGGATTCCATGCTGAGATTGCAGCAAACCCACCTGAGATAATTACTAACATATATCTGCGCACCACAGCAATGGAGCTGCATAACGTGACGGTCATAGTCTTTATTTACTTTTGAGATTGCTCTGTGAAATTCTGTGCTCCATTTGACTGACAGCTGGTACAGAATTTGGAAACATCATCCAACACTGTCAGCCTCTCCTTCCTTCTTATTTTACCCAACCCTCACTGGAGTCAGGGGTGGAGGAGGAAGGAAATGAAGAGATCGCACCTAAGAACCCCAGTGACCTGGGTTTTGCAGTCTGTGTCAGTTTCTCTGTGACTACCTGTGTAAACAACCTCATGATTGTTTTCCCCATGCACATGTGACCCAAGGCACCAGCACATCCCACACCTGGATTTTTGGGCTTTTCCTGCGCTCTCACCGTCAGCCACGAGGCTGGCTTCCCACTTTCCCGCTGTTGCAATAAACACTCAAATGCAAACTGACAGTAGAATCTGCCCTCGGCTGCTCAGAGGCAGCAAGGTCTCCCACTTACCTGTCATCCAGGTGAACAGTACTAACAGGCTCCCTGCGAAGGCTCTGACATCAACTCGTCGTGAATGAAGTGAACTTACTTAGGTAATTGATAGTGGAGACACAGACCCTTTCCTGACTGAAATGTGAGAGATTGTACTGTATCTTGTTTTTTGCAGACACCCTCATGGCCAGACTTGGATTCTGGGCATTTAGGAAGTTGTAGGACAACTGCCCTCCAGCTCCCACGTCCTTGATCTTTCTTCTTCCCCACGAGGGTCCAGCTATGTCCTATGGCTATGTCCTCCCACCCACCATGACCTCAGTCACCTTCAAGCTGAGGTCCAGCTGCCCTAGTGAGCGCCGAATCTCCTGTGTGAGGATGTTCATCTGCTCGCACTCCTGGAAGATAACTACAGCATAGGGCGTGCGCTCCTCCACCCGGGCCATCAGCTCAGGGATGTTAAACTCGTCTGTCACCCGCTCCAGGATGTCTTCCAAAAGAGCCTTGACCTGCCCGCAGCAGGAAACAAAGGGTAAGAAGGGGGCCTCCTCCCCAGAAGGATGCCCGTTGTGGGCCTGGGGATGCCCATCCTCTATCTCCCCTGCCCCCCACACCACCTGGCCCACAGATGACCACTCCCTCTGCTGGCCTGCTCCCTGTGACTTGTGTCCAGCTTAGAAAGATGCACACAGGCTGGGTGCCTGTAGCTCAATGGGTAGGGCACCAGCCACATGTACCGGGGCTGGTGGGTTCAAACCCGGCCTGGGCCTGCTAAACAAAAAAAGAAATAACTGGGCCTTGGTGCAGGCACCTGTAGTCCCAGCTACTAGGGAGGCTGAGGCAAGAGAATCTCTTGAGTCTAAGAGTTGGAGGTTACTGTGAGCTGTGACACCATAGCACTTTACAGAGGGCAACAAAGTGAGACTCTGTCTCAATTAAAAAAAAAAAAAGATGCACACAGATGTTGCTCTAAGAAATGGCATTTGAAAAACTGAGGTGGACCTGGTGAGTCACAGAAATCAAAGGTAGCCCTGGGTCAAGGGGGTCCTCCTGGGCCTTGTGACATTGAGGTGGTGAGGGCCAGTGACGAATGTGTCTGTTTATATCTATGTCCGTTACTGTATCTGGCGTGTCCACATCCACATCCGTCTGTCTATCCGCACGCACACTCAGTTCTTGAGTTTCTATGAGGCAAGAGTGTGGTTTTCATCTTTCTGTTCTGGAGGAAGCACACCCATCTGTCTTGTAAATCTCATGTTCTGCCCCACAATTCCTTTCCCCACACAACCTATCAGCTAATTAGATCTGAGGAGCTGGAACAACCAGGGCCTTTCTCCTGGAAAATTGGAATGGAGGCTCAGATTCTGAGTTAATTCAGGGCAAGCACTTGTGGGCTGAGTCTGCCATTTTGGAGTAAATGAGTAAGCCCAGGAGGTCTGTCAGCAGAGAAAGAAAAATGAGGGAAATGCAGACACAATAGAGCATGGAACACGCGGCCAGCAGGCTGGGGGGAGGGACGGGGGCTGGGGGAGGCAGCGAGCCCAGCCCTTTCCGGCATCTTCAGAGCTGAGCCCCTTCCTTTCTGTCTGCTCACCATCTCTCTCCCCTTCTTCTAGGAACAAGTCCCCATCTCTATGAAGTCAGCCCTTCCCTACTGTTTCGGGGGACAGTCAACAGACCCAAGTTAGGCCAACTGGACTGTCTTTCCTAGGAACACAAAAATTAGAATCTCATGCCTGGAACTCAGGGAGGCCCTGGCAGGATGGAGGTGCCCTGAAAATACTGTCCCATCCTCTTTCTCCCTGGGACTCTAGAGCAGTGGTTCTCAACCTTCCTAATGCCACGGCCCTTTAATACAGTTCCTGTGGGGCGCGACCCACAGGCTGAGAACCGCTGCTCTAGGGCCATTGTAGGGCTTGTCCTTTCTTAGGCTGATTCGTGAGCTATTTCTTGCCTAGTTCAGCTCGATTGGTGTCTATTGCTTACACGTAAAGAGCCCGGACTGAGTTAATACAACCCTGGTGGGGACATGAGCCAGTCACTTAGGCCTCAGTTTTCTTTACTGTAAAAATTTCTAAAAGTGTCTCTCTCCTCCTGTTCCTTCTTCCCCAACTCCCAGGGTTGATGCAAAGATAAAATCAAATGAGCTGATGAGTATGGTAGTATTTGAAAGCTATAAAGAAGTATTTAAGGGTAAAGGATGATAAATACCCACCCTGCCTTGTATTGTTAGTCTACAATACACTCTGTAGGAAAAGAGCTGATGTCAGAAAAAAGAAACTAAAAACCCATCACCCTGTTGCAAGTGGATCTTTGGTGCTGTCATAGCAAAAACTGGAATGGAATTTTAATGGCACCTGAGAGCTGCTGCTGGGGTAGAAGACAAATGGCTAAAATTATATCATATTTCTGTCTCTGGAGCAGAATTTGAAGAAACAGTCCTATATCAGTGCGCTTCCATTTGGGCATTGCTTACAAAGAGATGAAAAGATAGTCTGGATGTATCGTTCCAAAATCCACGGGATGTGGGAATGCACAGTTCGGTTCTGTCTCTGATCTGACTAGGAAGGGTTCAAGGGCCTCAAGGGGGAGGGTTAAAGGGAAGGGGGCAGGTCCGCAGACATACCCAGGATGCTCTTTTGCTCAGGGAGCTGAGGCCCTTTAGATGGGAAGGTGCATTCCCATGAATGTGGTCCACAAGCAAGCACCTCTGCTTTTTTAACTTCTTGGAAAGTAATATGTGCTTACCAGAAAAATCTGAGCATTACAGATACATAAGGTATTAGAAGCAAAAGCTTCTCACAATCTTGATACTTCCCCCAAAGAGAGAAAAATGCTGTCAAATTGTTATATTGTTTTGTTTATATTACTGCGGATGTTGTTCAGCACATAACTCTATCCTTCTAACATCCGCCCAGCCCTCTATCAATTATCTGCCCTTCACCCAGTCGTCCATCTATCTGTCCATCTATTCATGTGTGGACCCTGTCTGTCCCTCAGGCTTGCATTCCTCCTCAGGAGTTTGTGAGTGCATGTGGAATGTGCAACCTCTTGGTCATTTGCTACTAACAACGAGATGCTTCTCTGGTCTTTGGCCCTTGGCCTCGCCTCTGAGTGTGATGTGGATGGGAAGGCACGTAGCTTATAGGAACACGTGAGCCACGTGACTAACACCATGGGGTGAGAACTGGGACTCCACACGGCCACACATGCATCCTATAATCCGCACATGTGTTGTCCCACATGGCATCCTGCATGCCAGGTGATCACAATGCATCATTTGTGAAAACACACACACACACACATGCACACATGCCTCATTTCTTGGGTTACCTGGGGGAAGGAGTAAGGAAATAATCAGAGTTAGAAGTTTCTTTGAACCGTTTTGGATTCTCCTGTCTCAGCCTCCCGAGCAGCTGTGGGAGTACATGCTACCACACCTGGCTAATTTTTAATTTTTTGTAGATATGGGGGTCTTGCTCTGTTGCTCAGGCTGGTGTTGAACTTGTGCCTTCAAGCGATTCTCCCACCTTGGCCTTCCAAAGAGCAGCGATAACAGGTGTGAGCCGCGGCGTCCAGCTTTCTTTGAACCTTAACTGAAGAATCCCAGTTGATTCTTATACATAGTAAACTCCCAGGCTTTTTTATTTTTAGAGCATTTTTAGTTCATTTTTTGTGGTTTGGATTCTTGTCTTTATTCCCCAATTATATCTTGTACATGAAATAGTGGAATAGGCCGAGTAGTGCAATTTAAAGCTGCTTTCTCAAAGTATGCTCACTTCATCAATATCACTAGGTTGTCAAGGCCAGGGCCTGACCCAGGGCCTCAGAATCAGAATTTCAAGCTCTCTAGCTCATTCTTAGGCATATTAAAATTTGAAAACTACTGGGTGACACTAGTCCATATTTTTACACAAAAACCTAAAGTTCTATCAATCTGTTTGCTTTCCTAAAATCAGTCCCAAGAGCCTAAAAGTTGGGTAACTTTCCAGGCTTCCTAACCCTTACTCTCCCAAGTATGTTTCCTCATAAGCCCAGCAGTGTCTCTACTGGGAGGAATCTAGGCAGTGCTGTGGGGTGGATGTGGGTCAGTGAAAGTCCATTTCTTGCAAATTGAATTAACTTGTTTTGGCTTCACTTTGGGGGCCCTCTCCTTTTCTGCTCCCAGCTACACACAAAGCAGGAATGGAGCCCAAATGGCCTTGAATTGTCTTGAAACCCACACCTCACCCCAGTCTGCTTTTTACTGCATCATTCCCTTCCACCTTCCTAACACTGTGTTCAGAGACCCTGATGAGAAGTCATTCACGCAAAGGGAAGCCACGTTGGCTTCAGAGGAGCATTCGTCCACACAGACATCTAGTTGTTAGAATGAGGGTGCAGGTGCCTAGGAGCTGCTCCCTACTAGTGTTACTCAGGTTGCTAAGGAAACATGAAGTCAGTGTCAAAGTTCCCAGCCACTTCTGCTTAGCTCTGCCCTTTCTTCACTATAGACAGACAAACTGAATACAAACTGACAGTGGGTGGGCGGACTGAGCAAACTGCCAAACCCAATGGCAGGGACTTCTTAAGATTTGACCAGATGGCCAGTGTGGTGATGGGCTCAGGGAAGAGGAGGGGCTCTTGGATGGGAAGGGCAGGCGTCTCAAGGCTGCACGGGCCGTGCCTGTGTGTACTGCCTCTGTCATGTACTGCCAACGTGGCCAGTGGGAGAAGGCTGTTCCCTTGCAATCCCGGGGTGCCCCAGCATGACCCACAGGCAATCCCCGCCACACACCTTTTCTTCTCTTGTGGCCCCTGCTCTGTCTCCAGTGTGGCTGTCCCGAGGCTGCAGCTCCAGCATGGTGCGGAAGAGCTTTTCTGAGGTCTGGGTCAGGAAGCCAATCTCTGCGTTTGGGTGGAGGCCGTAAAGGTAGGGTGACTCTGGGGGCAACTGCGTATCAATGTACTGAAAATCAAGGGGAAACTCAGTTAAACAGAAGCCAAAATGCATTTCCTGTCTCCCATGCTGGCCAGCCCTCTGTAGGGCAGTTGGTGGGCCAGACCGGGCCTCAGGCACCACTGGCCCTCCAAGGGGCACCGCTCACCCCCACCCCTGGCTGACTTCTGCATGTCCTGTGGGGGCACCTCTTAGTACACCCAGACCTCATCTCCTTCTGTAGCCAGACGATTTTCCCAGCACTTCCGCATTCACTATGTCCTCTCTCTCTCTCTTTTCTGGGAAGCTTAGAGGACTTCATCCATCTGCATTCCCACCTCGTCCTACTGCTTCCTGATAGCCAGGAGGACAGCTCATAGTCTTTCAAAAGTATGACTCCCTCCCTGGTATTTTCACTTCTGCTCTTCCAGGATCCCAGACCTCTCCCACTTAAATTCCTCTTTCTCTCCCCTCAGTTCATCAAAATCAGGGATGCCTAGCCTAAACATGCAATGGGGCTGTGCACACAAAATAAACACGTGAACTGAGCTGTAGGAAGAGTGAGGTGCCTGTGCTTGGCTGAAAACTGGAGAGCTCACACCTCCCATGAAGATATTTGCATTAAAAAGCTCTAAAGGTTCTTAGAAGTGGGAGCTGTGGTGGGCGCCTGTAGCTCCAGCTACTTGGGAGGCTGGGGCAAGAGAATTGCTTAAGCTCAAGAGTTTGAGGTTGCTGTGAGCTGTGACGCCACGTCACTACCAAGGGCGACATAGGGAGACTCTGTTTTAAAAAAAAAAAAAAGCTGTATAGGTGGAACAGTGTGTCACACAAACCAAACTTCTCCATGGTCGGTGCTTCTGGTCACCACCTGCAGGCCAAAACACCCTCCCCGGGGGGTAAGGCTCACTTTTTTCTTTGATTGTTTTGAGGATTCTCTCGCAATTCTTTTTATGATCACTGGAAAATAGCTCCTCTGCTTAGTTCCTAATAAGACTTTTTACCCCAATATGATTGGTATTATTAACATCTAGTCTAGGCAAAAGATTCCTCATTTCTCAAAGGCAAATTCGCATTTTATTTAATTTTTGCGTTTCCTTCAGTCCTTAGCACAGCCCTGGGCTCTTTGTAAATGTCCTATCGCCATCTGTTAAATGATATATGAAAGAGAGGTATAAAGAAAGGACACTCTGCCACAGCCATTTGGAAGTGTGCAGACCACATTATGCTGGATCAGAGAACAGACCCACTAGAGATTCTTCTCACTTTGCCTGCTACTTGTTCCAACCTCTTGTCAAATTATGCTATGAACACTAGGGGACGCTCTTGCACAAATTTCTTGGACTTAGAGCCTTTGGTCTGGTTAAAAAAAATTTCTTATTTTCCTTAAAGAGCCTTACGGTTTGTCATTTCTTCTCCTCACTCCAGTTTTCCTGCATCAAATGGCTTTTGTGATGACTTACCTTCTTAAGTTTTATGAATTAAAATAATTTTTTTTAAAGCTGTGGTTAACATTCTTATGACCAGTATTTCCTTGAAGTTTGGTATTCTAACGTTCTTCTTGCTTGTAATCCTAACACTCCGGGAGACGGAGATGGGTGAACTGCTTGAGCTCATGAGTTTGAGACCAGTCTGAGCAAGAGCAAGACCCTGTCTCTACTAAAAATACGAAAAGCAGCCAAGTGTAGTAGCAGGTGCCTGTAGTTCTAG
The DNA here is from genome assembly GCA_963574355.1 of Loris lydekkerianus. Lineage (NCBI taxonomy): Eukaryota > Metazoa > Chordata > Mammalia > Primates > Lorisidae > Loris > Loris lydekkerianus. The sequence goes on along the minus strand of CAUYPK010050044.1, from coordinate 83,123 downwards.
CTACTTGGGAGAGTGAGGCAAGAGGATTGTTCAAGCCCAGGAGTTTGACGTTGCTGTGAGCTATGACATCACAGCAGTGTACTCAGGGTGGGAGAGTGAGACTTTGTCTGAAAAAAAAAAAAAAAAAAAAAAGAGTTCTTCTTGGTATGTTCAAAAGTCCAGCAATAAAAGCTTTTGTTAAAATAAACTTTTAATATATTTTCCATGGCAGGTGAAATAGGCAAAGAGGAATTCTTTAAAAATGGCTGTGGTAATGTTAACATGAAAAACCAGAGGGATAGCCAGGGAAACCTCCGTAAGAATGCTTTTCTTGGCATACACATGTAGTGTGTGCCTGCAGTCAACAGGAAATGGGGGGAGGGTGAGCGATCTCCCCTTAAGACTATGTTTTTCTGAGATGTTCGGATCACTGGTATGAACTTTACCAAAAGTTAGCTAATTTCTTACCTCAAATTTTGCTCCATTAATAATGGCTTTGTCAATATCCTGAGTGAAAACAACCAAATAACTGTCCCAGATGTTATGAGAAAAGGGTACAAAAAAAGAGTAATGAATGAAATTATCGAACTAAACATCAAGAGCAAAAAGATCTCCAAAGGCTCAGTTTTGTTATTCATTTGAGGCTAGAAATCCTGTCTTTCAAGTTGAACAGGGCTAGCTAGAAGCTCAACTGTCTGAGCCTCTCTTTGCTGCCCTGAGTGTCACTCTGGCTGTGCAGGGTGGGAGGAAGTGCCCAGGTCCCTGTGAGTGCCTCACAAGCAAAGAGCAGAGCCGCACCTGGTGGTAACCGGGGAGGTCCATGTTGCCCGGGAGTGGGAAGCCTGGGGCCAGAGCCAGTTCTCCCTCTAGCATCTCTGGTTTAATGAATTCCTCCAGGTAGGTTCTGCAGAGCCTCCTGTCCCAGTCGTCTGTGATATGGCCTCCGTACATGATCTCACCAAACAGGTAGCGCAAGTCATCATAGGGCACCTGAGACACATTGGAGGACAGAGGGATGACCTGCACACAGGGCCGGGGGCTGGCCCGTGTGGGCAGGGCATGAGCCACTGGAGGGGACACTTCTTGAGATGGGGAGCAACATCTCACTGGCCTTCGTTCTCTCCCACATAGACACCTGCCCTCTCTCATGGTCATTCACTGTGACAATCTGAGAAGTCAGGCTCTACCTAGAAGCCCTTTAAATGGGTGAATGTCACAGGAAGAAAAGTGAAGACCAGAGTATTATTCTAATTTTCTGTCATTGCTTACAAGATGAAATTTATTGCCTCCTTTGAGAGTTTGGAGTGAATGAAATACAGCACACAAGTTCACTGGTGTGAAACTCTGGAGGGAAGCCAGTTGGGGAAAGCCAGCAAATGAAGGCACAGTGTTGTGTGTGTGTGTGGGGGGGGTGGGGGGGGTGGGGGGGTGGGGAGGGTGGGCTCCCCAGGGGATGGGGGAAGAATTCCTCAGGGTACCGGGAAGAGGTGGTGGCCCCAGGGAGGCCGTGTGTGGTCCATGAACTAGAAGAGCCTCGATGGTGTGAACAGCCCCTTCACTGGAAGACCATCCATCATGGGTGTAAGTTTTCCTTGAGATGGAGACATCAGACAGAGAGGAAAAGACACGGGGCTTCTTCAACTTGGGCCCATGTGAAATGCTGTGTGCCCTGAGAGAAGGTCTGGACCTTTGGCTAGAAAAGTTGGGAACTTACATCAGGTGAGTGGGGGGTCTCTTTCAGAGGATCCACAGCCCAACCCCCATGCTTCAAGTATGCAGGGGTGGTCTGGCGAGCCAAGAGACAAACTCTCTGGGACCTGCCTTACATGGAGAGGGGTCACTCGATTGGTTTCCTGAGTCTCCTTGATGCTGAGCAGGCTCTGGCTGGTGCTGGGGTGGGCACTTCCTCATCTGTCTCGTGCAAAGTGTAACCCTTCCCAGGTGCACACTCCCCTTCCTCTGTGGGTAACACCACATCATCCTTCTAAGAGGCAGCCCTCCTGACCTACTCCCGCTGGTCTCCAAACGTCTGTTTCCTTTACCTTCACATTGGCCTCAAGGAAATTGTAGAGGACATTCACGGAGATGGTGAGGTCACCGGTGTTGAAGGGGTAGGAGCGATTCCACCCCTGGGGCCCAAACTTTCGCCTTTCGGCCACCACAGCGTGAAAGTAACAGACAGCAAAGAGTATGCTCTTAAACTCCGTCTCCCGGGAACACATCTCCAGGGTGTCCTGGAAGGAAAGCATCACTTCCAATGTTGACAGCACGCTTCCCTGACAAGCTAGGGTGGGGTCACAACGACTGAGGTTTGCGCTGGAGAAGATTGCCGCGTGTCCTAGCCAGGGTTTCATCTACTGTGAGATGACAGCTTGCACCAGGGCTAGATTTTGGGTCAGGGCTTGAGGGGAACTTGCAGAGGGTTAGGTTTAAATTCATGTTATAACAGGGTTTGGTTTATGGCTCCAGTTTGGGCATACAGATGCGCTAATTGGGTTCCCTTGCACAGTTAATGGAGAACAAGGCCATGGGAACATTACGTTTGCTATATTAATGTCACTGTGTACGAGGAGTGGGTGGGGACTCCCACAACATCATCCCTAAGCTCTTCCATCCCTGCCAGGCTTTTCTCACCCTTTGTGGAAGCTTAGTAGGTGTGATTACCGCCTATGTGGCTGAGGGATCTCCGGCTTATATTCTGGGGAGCTGCTGAAATGAGGGAGAGGACAGGAGCCAGAGCTGTGGGGGTCTGAGTGTGCTGTGCTCTACCCCATCCTCATCACAGGGGTGACCTGACAGGAGCTGAGGACATGCAGGTCCCCAGTTGCCCTGGCTGGGGGAAGGGATGAAGGAAGGAAAGAGGATCAGGGAGGGCAATGGAGTTGTGCTTGGTGGATGTTGAGGGGGAGGGTGGTGCTGGTGGGGAGGGGAAACCTGCCTTTTGAATGGATGGTGGAACAGAAACGCCTGGAGCCTTTGGAATTGAAAATAATTTCCTCTAAGTGAGACTATCTTTGTTTGCAGCTGGAGCCCCAGAGAGGCACCCCCGAAGCTCACACAATTGGATTGGGTTCAGTCCTGGCATTTTTTGGGGGGGGGGGAATTGATCTTAGACTTGCTCACATGGGAGAGAGGGGCAGAGGAGACAGGACAGAGTGAGGTTTCCAGGGGGACCCCATGACACAGTCTCTATGTGTGTGTATGTGGGGTACCTTTGATACTTTTATGGGTGTCATGCTGGCCATAATGGCATGGATGTGGAAGGCCAGAGGTGATCCAGAGGGCAGGGCCATTGCCTTGTGCAAGCAAGAATTTCATAATTGCTTTCTGGATAGAGTTGTTCTGTACAGATATGTGGGATGCTTCATTTGTTATTTCTCACACATTCGGAAAAAAATTGGGTCCTGCTGAAAGATGCCTTTATGCACAAAGACAAGAAATCATATGTTAAAATGCCAAAACTGGCTGACAGTGGCACACTCAAACACAAGTCAGAATAAAATAATCATCCCCAAACAGCACAGCTTTTAAGGAGGCAGGAATTAAAAAGAGCTCAGTTCTGCAATTTGTCCTTTACATGGTTGCAGCGGGCTCTGAAGGAGCAAGGTGAGTACAGGCCACTGTCCAGGGCATGTGTAAAAGGGAGCAGGACAGTGACAACTCTCAGGGACAATGAATATACTTGTGAGTCTCTCACTCTTTATTGGAATAAGGTGCCGGATGTGGCCGAAATGGTGAAGGAAACAACTATGGCAGGGATAGAATGACCAGTGGCTCTTGGGATATAATTCCCAGTTGTCCATTGACCAAAATTGGATGTTAGGCTTGCAGGGAGATAAGCTGGGAAGATGAAGGCAGGTGTGGCTACAGAGATCAGAATCCTGGTGGGGCCTGGTATTAATTACTAGGAGACCCAGCATGTGGAAGCATCTGCCTTTCCCTTCTGACATTGCCCCATCAAGGCAGAAGAGCTGAGAATGCTCTCCCCTTGGGACCTTCAATGGAGCTAACTCACTGCATCCTAAGGCCTTTTTCTTCCAATTATTGTTTTGGTTGCTGTTGTTTGAGACCAGGTCTCACTCTGTTGCCCTGAGTAGAGTGCCCTGGCATCATAGCTCATAGCATCTCAAACTCTGGGGCTCAAGTGATCCTCTTGCCTCAGCCTCCTGAGTAGCTGGGTCTACCGGTGCCTGCCACAATGCCCAGCAAGTTTTTCTATTTTTAGTAGAGAGACAGAGTCTCGCTCTTGCTGAGGTTCTAATTCCTTAACTCAAGCAATCCTTCTGTCTCAGCCTTCAAGAGTGCTAGGATTACTCAACTTTTAATTAAAAAAAAGCTGTGGTAAAATACGTGTAACATAAAGCTTACCATCTTCACAGCTCAGTGGAGTTATGTACACTCTTGTGACTGTGCAACTCAATGCCTTTTAGAGGCAGGAATGTCAGCTATAGCTCCTGTAAAGAAGGCTATTGGCTCAGCGCCCGTAGCACAGTGGTTACAGAGTCAGCCACGTACACTGAGGCTGGTGGGTTTGAATCCAGCCCGGGCCAGCTAGACAACAATGACAACTGCAACAACAACAAAAAATAGCCAGGCGCCTCTAGTCCCAGCTACTTGGGAGGTTGAGGCAAGAGAATTGCTTAAGCCCAAGAGTTTGAGGTTGCTGTGAGCTGTGCCACCACAGCACTCTACCAAGGGTGACATAGTGAGACTCTGTCTCAAAAAATAACAAAATAAAAAAATAAAAAGAAGGCTATAGGTTTACAACTTAGGAATACTGTGTTTTCTCTACCTGGAACGTAACCTCTAGAGCATTTAAAAGTTTTGACCTATGGCACAGAGAGGACCTAGGCATTTAGTCAACTTTGGACAGCAGACTGCCTACCTTCCATGCCTCACTGCAGTGGGCGGGGTATTTCTCAACAGGGAATTCAAGGTTAAATATCCCAAGTCTCCTGGTAATGTCACCCATTTTCTGTTTCAGATGAAGTCTGGGTTTGGGAGTGGGGTTGGGGAGGAGCATAGGAAGGGAAATGGGACAAGTTTGCCTTCTCAAATCTTTGCAGAAGTTTCCCTGTCCAAGTTGGGCTACCAGGGTATCATGAATCAGTAAAATCTTCTGAGATTCTGACTGCCATGGGGTCTTCATCTGATTTTAAGTTCAAACCAGGCCTCAAAAGTTTTTGCTGGGCCAGCTGGCACAGCTGTGCCGTTGGATGGCTGGTCTCAAGTTACCTAGATGACCTGTCTGGGACTTGTGAGTGTTAGCCCAGTTCTGTGAAACCAGAGACCTACGGGTGCAGTTAGAAGATGATCGCACAGAGGAAAGCCTACCTAACTGTTTCAAGAACCCACCCTTGAATTCCACAAAGGCCTGGTAAGTCGGATGGGCTTTAAAGTGAGCCTGGGCCCCCATCCTGCTGACATTCATGTTTCTGTGTGCTCCCCTCCCCAGGAAGGAGGGACTCCCATGGGAGGAACAGTAAGAAACAGTATCTTCCTGAGAAGAAGAAACATGCACGAACTGTGGAGTTTGCTGGTGCAACTTTATACATGTAGTCAGCCACCATGGTTCTGGACTTGGCTTTGAATATAAACATGAGTCTTAGAATTCTCAGGAACGGAAATCCCAAGGAACTTAGTAACTTATGCTTTGATATTCTGGAGCATAGGGTTCTCAAACTTGCCCATGCATGATAATCACCAGGGGGGCTCCTTAAAACAGATTCCTGGGGCCCGCCCCAGAGTTTCAGATTCAGCAGTCTGGAGTGGGGCCCTGAGGATCTGCGTTTCTCACACGTTCTCAGGTGATGCTGATGCTGCTGTTCTGAGGGTTGAATTGTAGTGTCTCTCACACACCATTACACCCCAAGTCCAATTTCCAACCATCTCCCACCTGGATTGTTTGAACTTCTGATGCTCAGATGCATGCAGATGTCAGGTAGTATCACCTGCCTGAGGGCATCATCCCCCTGCCCTTGAAGACAGTATGTGTGTGACCCATGCATCACATCTATTAGGTAGTAACAGGACCTTCTTTATCTTGGAATATTAGTTAAGAGCAGACTTGAAGAGAGTTCTCTCATTTTTCTTGCCAAAAAGGCCCTATGTGTGACTCCTCACTCCCGTGTTCCTGGCAATGAAGAGTAGGGTGGTCCTGAATGGGCACCAGGTGGAGGTGATGCACAGAGGGGACACACTTCACCCATGCTGCCCTCGCTTCATAGCCCTATCCCACCGCCCCTCCCCCCAATTGCACGCTCCCCTCCCTCCGGGTTCACACCTCCTCTCTCTCAGGAGGGGCGCTCCTCTTCTCCCTCCCAGTGCGGTACCTGAGTGAAGTTGTCCAGAGCCTTGTGCAGGTTGGCGTGCATGCCTGAGGGAGGCTCACTGGTGATCTTAATGGAGTTCTCCAGGATGCCCTGGGGGATGATGTGGCTCTCAGGGGAGGGTGCAGGCTCTGCACTAATGAAGACTCTGAACTCGGGGTGGCTGTTCTTACTGTGCTCCTCCAGCTTCTTCTCCAGGGTGCTGAGCCATTTGGCCACCAGGTGGATGTTCTGGTGGGGAGGAAAGACACCCCCCAGCCAAGTAGCCATCTGTTTAGCTCTGCTAGCAGAAATCAGTCATCAGGAACGTGGCTATGGGGGAGCCTGGTCTTAGAATCAAATAGTTTTAAAAAAGTTGTTGTAAAATAGATAAAAATAGATAAAAAGTTTACCTTTGTTAACCCCTCCAACAGCTTAAGTGAGCCTGTTCTCATGTCATGCAACACAGTGATTTTTTATTTTTTATTTATTTCTTTGAGACAGAGTCTCATTATCTTGCCCTGGGTATAGTGCCAGGGTGTCACAGCTCACAGCAACCTCAAACTCTTGGGCTTAAGTGATTTCTTGCCTCAGCCTCCCAAGTAGCTGGAAGTGCAGGTGCCTGCCACAACGCCCAGCTATGTTTTTGTTGTTGCAGTTGTCATTATTGTTTAGCTGGTGCAGGCTGGATTTGAACCTGCCTGAGTGTATGTGGCTGGCACCCTACCCACTGAGCTACGGGGTGCCACTGCAACCCAGTGGTTTTTAATGGCAGTAATATCCTAACTCACATCAGAGAAGGAATCTTGCAGTCAAACTCTCTCCCTTGATACTCTAAATCTTTCCGCCATGGGGCTCTCAGACTTGACTGTGCGTGACAACCACCTGAAGGGCTTGTTAAAAATGCAGATTCCTTCCTAACCCTCCCCCACCTCAATTTCAGATCCAGCAGGGCTAGGATGGGGCCTGAGAATGTGCATTTGGAACAAGCTCCCAGGTGAGCAGATCCCAGCAGATCCCGCCAGCCTGGAGACCACACTTTAAGAGTCTACTACATGTTGACTTTTGTCTTGCCAATTTGCTTGAGTTCTTTGTGGATTCTGGTGATAAGCTGTTTATTGGATGTGGAGTATGCAATTATTTTTTCCCATTCAGTCGGTGGTCTATTTGTTTTATTGATTGTTTCCTTGTCTGGGCACACTTACAACTTTGACTCACACTGTGCAAAAGCTATTTATATTACCTGAATGCTTATATATGCTTATATTCTCAAATTTAAAAAAATTAATTAAAAAAAGAGTCTAACCCATGGTTAAATTCCAAGTCCAATTCCGTACTATGTGACACTTAGATTATCTGAACTCTTGATAGTCAAAATTGGAGCCCACAGACCAGCAGTGTTGGCATCACCTAAATGCTAGTCAGGAATTCAGAATCTTAGCTACCACCCAGACTTACCAAATCAGCACATTTTAACAAGCTCCTTGGGCAGTAATTCGTATGCACGTTAAAATTTGAAAGGCGCTGATTTAAATTCCTTCTAGCTAGCTTTCCTGAGTTGTCTCTCCTCCTCTCCAAACTATTCTGCTAATTGTTGCCAAACTTATCTTCCTAAAACACACTGAGTCAATACTATTCAAAAACCCACAAAGGCTCTCTGCTCCAATCCCAAGCTTCTCTGTCTGGTCTTTGAGACTCTCTCCTCCCCCCAAATCTGATTCTTATCTGTCTGTCTACCTATCAAACCCTACATTAATTTCTCAGCCTTACTTTGCAGAATGCACTTTTCACTTTAGTAAGGATAGTCACTTGGATTCATTGCAACATGTTTCATTCTAACAGATAGATAAAAGCCCCGGGGTAAATATTTGAGGAAGTAGGTAGAGCTTTACACACACAGGTCAGCACGGAGCATAGTACCTGGACTACAGCAATTTGGTTCCTGAGTACAGTTTTTCTCTTCTATGAAAAGAGAAATAATAATAACGTTTGCTGCACTCACTTCACAGAGTTGCTGCTAGTAACCAGAGGTAATGGATTTGAAAGGGCTTTATGTCTTGCAAAATGCTATGTAAGAGCAGCAGCTGTTGAAATGAAAATTTGCTAAATGAAGGAATTCACTTACAATGGCTCTACTGGAGCAGAGAGTTCAGTGGGCTACCTAGAGACTCTCAGTGCTTGCTAGCGGCATCGCCAGCAACACAGAAGTGAATTATTTGGCTGCTTCTTCAGGAACTCAACAGCTGCTCCTGGGCAGGGCAGGGTTGGGCAGGGATGGAACCCTGGGGGTGGATTTAGAGATGCCCAAGGCTGCCTCCTTGGGTTGGGGGGCCTGGATGCAGCAGGGCCTGGGAACCCACCTGACAGCTACTGCCCACAGGAAGGAGGAGGGGGGAGCATCTGAGCCCTGATCCTTCTCTTAGGTCCCAAGAAGCCACCTTGTCCCAAGAGAGAATCCCTTGCTAATCTGGGGAGGGTCCTCAAGCAGTATTTCCTGAAGTGTGCCATGGGATATTTGTCGATGTTAGATCCATAAAGAAAGTCTGTATTCAAGTAAATTAGGGAAATACTAGATTGAACAAGGATTCTGTGCCATAGGATGCCCAGATCACTAACTTATTGATATACTGAAAAATCTTCTTCTTCTTCTTCTTCTTTTTTTCTTTTTAAAGATATGTGTCTTGTTCTATCACCCAGGCTGGAGTGCAGTGGCTCCATCACAGCTTACTGCAGCCCCCGACTCCTGGGCTCAAGTGATCCTCCTGCCTGTTTCCTGAGTAGCTGGGATGACAGGCCTGAGCCATTGTGCCCTGCTGAAAATCCTTTTTTTTTTTTTAATTTATGTAATTCAAATTCTTTTTTTTTTTTTTTTTTTTTTTTTGCAGTTTTTGGCCGGGGCTGGTTTTAAACCCGCCACCTCTGGCATATGGGACTGGCGCCCTACCACTTTGAGCCACAGGTGCTGCCCTGAAAATCTTCTTGAAATGGATTTGTGTACAGTGTTTTCCAAAGTTTGAAAGATGAACTTGTTAACAGTTTTTTCCTTTTTTCAGAGCATCCCTCAGGGTTATAGTCTGGGAAACACTGTGGGAGTCCAGTCCAGTCTAGTTCAGTACACCAGGGAGTTCTTAAAACCAGGAGAGCTACAGTTCCTAGGAGAGACATCTCAAGCCAGCAGGAGTCTTCGTTTGTGTTAGCATTTTACAGTTTGGGAAAGATCATGTCTATTTAACTGAAATGCTTCCTTGGGTTGGGGGGGGAGGTGGGCCAGGTTGTTTGGAAATGCCCAGACATCAGGGATTAGAGGAGAATTTCTGAGTTCGACATTAGAGAGCTCTCAGCAGCCACCCCTAGACCAGACCTGGGTGCCCTGGGCAGCCAGTAGGTGCTGGTGGGTGAACAGGATCCATGGAGGCAGTAACACAGTCTCAGAGAGACATGCTGACCTCTAGGATGAGCAGCTGGGCTCCCAGAGGCACCAGTGCCCAGAATGAGGGTCTCTTGGCAAATCAGCCTGTGCTTATCCGAGTGGGAGGAGGCAGGGCCCCCAGCTGTTCTAATCGTGTTTCTCTTGACCTTGCTGGCCGCTTCTGAAGAAGGAGTCCCAGGCAGTGGCGGACCTTCCCCCCCCCCCCCCGCCCCATCACTGGACTCCCAATAAACAACAGAATAATTAAGGATGAAGCTCCAGCTGCAAGCTGTGGGGCTGTGAGTAGTAAAATCGGGAGACAGAGGGAGCTCTTGGTGACAGAAGTCAGGACTCATAGGGGTGACTGGTTTTCTATCTTTTTCTTTCTCTCCCTCCTTCCTTCCTTTTTTTCTTTGGTTCTTTCACCCACCAGGCTTTTGTTTACTTTGTTTTTTTGATTAAGTTCATGGCAGTGGGCTGGGTGATAAAGGCTAAACAAAGCACAGCTCTGTTTCTAAGGAAATTTAGTGAAGAACTCGTTTGTATGGTAAATCATGTCCGCACAGTGAAGGGCTCTAACAGAAGTGCCACAGCTCCGGCATCCATACATTTTATATGAAGGAGGATTAAGAAGACAGGCCAGGATAGAGGAGAGGCCGCACTTCCCCCCCGTAACTCGCTGATGAAGTTACCAGCAGTATTTCAGATTTCCAAGCACAGCGTGATCTCTCAATGAAGAGGCTAATGTTACCCACACCGTAAGGAAGAGCACATGGCACGTGGCACCGTAGAGAGGGACAGTAGGGAAAAGTTCCACGAGACTCTCAGGAAGAAACCAGCCGGTGAAGAACCCAGTGGCCATGGCCTGCTGAGTGTGACCTGAGGGGGACTCAGCTTCCTTTGGTAAGTAGAGCTATTTAAACTAGAGAGGGCAGCAGAACAGGTGATGGGGGAGTTGAAGAGGTGATGGGGGAGGTGACGTGGGGAGGACAATTGGAAGGACAGAAGAGTAGGACATGAGGGGACAGAGGTAAGAGTGGACTGAGAAGCCCAGCACTGTGGATGAGGCTCAAGTGGCCTGGGGTCAGGCCTGACCCAGCTCAGGGCAGGGGACGTACCTGCAAAATAACCCAGTGACCTTTCCTGGCGGCGAGGTCCAGTGCAGCCTCTGCCACGACCTCCTGTCCTTGCCCCAGAGACACATTGTGGAAGTTCCGATTGTTGAAGGTATATCCAAGTTTTTTTCCTAGAAAGAGGATGGAGTTATTTTTTCTTGTGCGTCTAATGATCCGTGTGGTTTAATCTTCATCAGGAGATGCATACCCTCGTATCACCCTCAAATGCAGGCGTGCCTGAACCCACACCTCAAGCCCCCTGGACAGTAGCTATTCCAGCTTTTTGTTCCCCAAAAGGAATGACCTTGTTCAGACCAAAATCTCTTCACCCCTCCCTCCTCACTTAATCCCCAAGGGTGGATGGGGTGCTGATGTGACAAGGGTCACAGAGTAGAAAGTGTGTGGCTGTGGTCCCTTCTGGCTTGCACTGTTGTCTAAATAGAGTGAGGATCTTCCCCAGAGCATTGCTGGCAGGCATGGTCTGTGAAGGCCAGGTTCATATACTTCTGGCTTCCTGAACTTTACCCGCTATTAACCTCTGACCCTCCATCCCCCACACAGAGAAAAGTGTGAAATCATCATTTTGCAGGAGTTAGAGTGAAGAGAGAAAAGAGGCAAGAAAAGAAGCTGTTGGTGCTTAGGTGTGAAATGTCCTGTTGGCTGCACCCTGATAAGGGTTGCTGGTATTGCCAGCAGACCAAGGGAGTGACCCCACAAACACCAACACCACAGCCACACTGTCCAAGCAAGGCCAGAGCTCTCAAGCTGCTTGTCCACGCCCAAGGAAAACAACACAAAGAAATGACCTTAACACAGAGGCCCAGTTCTGCTTAGACTTTAGCCATTAACTCAGTCCAATAAAGTTTAGAGAAATCATGTAATATCTTTAGATAAAAGGATCACAAAATATATACACATGTATATAATACCATGAAGATATCATTAAGAAATTTTTCTAGGAAGGTGAAGTAGATGAGAAGAAAGAGGAAATCAAAAAAGAAAAACAGAATAAAAGTATACTTTAAAAAATTAGTTTCAGAGGAACTAAAACTGAGGAATGTACTTTGATACTTGTAAAGAACATTTCTGAAAAAACTGCTACTGCTAGGTATTTCTTTTAAATATTAAAAATGTATATAGACTCTTGTTCAAATGTCTAGGACAAAGCAAGCTGATGACTTTTTATAGTGATCCATAGTTATAATAGATTTAACTGAGTTGAACCCAAGAAACACCTTTATTAAACTCCATAAATCCTAGCCAGCAATAAATTTGATGTCAGCTTTGGAACTGGGGAGATAAACAACTTATTCCAGAGAAAATAGTAGGATAAAAGGTGCTGGGATTATTAGATGGCTTCTGTGACATTTCTGCTTACAAAGGAGCCTATTTATTTTCTTTATTAGCAAGAGACTGATACAGGGAAGGAGGTACTTAATAAAGATTAGTTTGAAATCTACAGACTGGCGAGATGATCAGGGGCAAAGTTTAGTGCTGCAGAGCCTGGCTAGGATCAGTCTGCATTAACCCAGGCTTGGAAGAGAGAAATGAATTTTGGAAACACTGAGAAGGAGAAAAATGGGTTAAATTCTCACCGACTGAACATTCAGCCAAAGATGACTGCATCTCATGAGCGCCTCCAGGGGTGCCAAGGTCACCTTGCAGAGTCCTGCCATCTGCAACCTTGAGGCTCTCAGCAGACTTTGCTGGGTCCTGTCTAGGCCGCCCGGCCAGTTAGGTTCTAGGATTTCAATGCAGTTTTGAGCTGTGGCTTCCATGCCTCCACCCCGACTGCCTTTCTGACCGTTTCCCTCCTCTCTGTGTGGTGGTGTCACCTGGAGCTATGGCTCATGGTAAACCTCTCCTAACTTCTTCCAAGTGACCTTCACCTGCCTCAGTCTCTTGGAGGACATCTTCATCTCTGAGGTCCTCCCTGTCTCCATCTAACGGTGGTGCTGGGGGGAGGGAGGGGAGCACTTTTCTAGCGCTCTCTGGCTACCTGCAGGCTATTTCTTTCCCAGCTTCATATAAAAACCCTTCCTCATTTAAAGCACATGTCATCTGGCTGTATTATCTACATTTATGCTCTCTGCCTCCTACCAACTTTTCAGTGAGACTCACTTTGAATAGGGGCTTTGGGCTTGGTTCCTGTTTCGTCATTACCCCGGTTAACTTTAATGTCAGTGTCGGTGACTCAGATGACAACCAGCCTCGTGCTTCCTCATCCTCCTCAGCTTCAGTGAACTTAACGCCCATTCATTTCTGCTACCAACTCCTGGTGGCTGCGCCCAGGGCTTTGTCATCCCTGAGGTCTGCCTCGAGTCTGGAACCTTATCCTTCCCTGTCCACTCGTGACTGTCACTTTCCATTTCCCAGATTGTTCTTTCTCTCACTCCAGTGAAATGTCCAGACTTTGGCTCCTCCATTTTTCCAATCTTCACCTTTACTTCTGCCTTTTTTTTTTTTTTTTTTAATGGACCCAATAATCCCAAATTTGAAGCATGATCTTACAAAATCCTCAACTACATTGCCCCTGTCACTTCTTCGTTTGTTTCTTTTGTTTTGGAGGCAGAGTCTCACTCTGTTGCCCTGGCTGGAGTACAGTGGTACCAACATAACACACTGCAACCTCAAGCTCATGCGCTCAAGTGATCCTCCTGCCTTAGCCCCTCAGGTAGCCTGGACTATAGATGCCTGCTACAACACCTGGCTAATTTCTTTCCTTTTGGCAGTAACGATGGGGTCTCGCTTTTGCTTAGGCTGGTTTCAAACTTCTGAGCTAACAGGATCCTCCTGCCTCAGCCTCCCAGGGTGCTAGGATTGCAGGCCTGAGCCACCGCCTGGCTGCCCCCTGCCACTTTAGCACTATCCAACTTTTGTCAAACCCCAACTCTTGAGTCCAAGCATTAGGAAAAGAGAAAAGTAATATATTTTGTTGATTTCTCAACCTCAATGCTATTTGGTACCCTTTCTGTGGGTCCAGAAGCCAGCTTCAGCACACTTAACCCCTCTGCTTTAGGCCTCCTTGTGCACCCCACCCTTCTGACTCTCCAGTTACCTGAGGCAGCACCTGCCATCCGGCAGAAACTCTTCCAATTTACTGCCACATTTTCTGCACACCCCCCACCCCTTGCTCTCAATCTATCTGTTTTCTCAATTCCATCTCTTTTTGTATCTTCAACCTTTACCTCTGTTTATTCTCCTGCTCCCTGGCACATGAACAAATGAATTTCTGTCATTGAAGAAAACAATATTCCATTAATCTCGAAGCCACTCACTAAAAGCTGTACTTGCCCTGGCATAGCCAACTTTTAATGGTCTCTTGAAGAAAAGAGAATGAGGTCAGGAACAATGAAAAAGGGACACAAAGCACAGAATGGATAATCTGGCCACAGAGACACTAACTGGAAACTGGACATAGCCAGTAGCAGCCTTCAATAATCTCAGTGAGCTCATGATTCTGCCTGGAACACTGGAAAGAGAAAAGGGAGACAGCAGAAGGGGAAATATGCAGCTTCTTTCTGATGACAAGACGGAAATAACAGAATTCATTTTGTCAAAACCAGGTAATCAGACAAGAAGCATAAAGACCAAGCAAGACCGTGCTGCAGAAAAGTTAAAGTAAGTGCAGAGAAGAGGTCTGCAAGAGGGCAGAAAGGGAGGGCCAAAGAGGAAGCTCTGCTTTGAAAGAATGTGATAAAAAGATGTGAAGGAAGGGACCACGTGAGCAGCCTCAAGGTGCCAATGAGCCTTCCTCACCATCATCATGATGCGATGCTATTGCATTGTCAGCTTCTCAGAGACTTTTCACATCTGAAATTCCATGTTCATCATCACAATAACCCAACGAGGTAGGTATCATGGTTGATTGAAAACAAGGAAGAAGTAGATGAAGCAAAAGCAAAAAGTAAATGTGCAAACAAGGAAAGGTGGCTCATTTGGGAAGAAGATGATGAGAAAGGAGAGAAGGTATAATGAAGGCCCTGCTAGTGGGTTAGCCAGAGAGGCAGGAAGGAAGGCAGTGAGGGTGGAGGGGGGAGCTTTCAAGTTAGAACAGAGGCCAAGAAAAATGGAAGGAACTTTCCCTCTGTCTCCCATTCTCCTTCTCTATCATAACTGTTGAAGAAGGAAAATTCTAGGGCAGACTGGGTAGCACAAAAACGTTAGAAAAATATAGACTCCTAAGCAGGAAAATTGTTTATTAATTGACCTATGGATGAGTTTCAGGGACTCAGGGAAATCCCACAGTCATGTACAGAATTTTGTTTGGCATGGCTGCATGCATTTAGGGGTAGAGTGAGGACAGGGTAATAAATCTTCCACCTGAGTCTCCGGGTTTTAAAGCCCTACCCAGTGTTAAGAACTGACATGTTGAAACAAAAGAATAGAGAAATGAAGCAGCCACAAACATAAATCAAAAACCCAAAGATGGGAACGGCTTCCAAGCTTTTTGAGACCTAGATGGGGGAAAACAGAGAACCACTTGATAAACGAGTCTGCAAAGCCAGGAGACAGTGAGTTCGGCTGATACACTGGGCTGGGGACACAGAGAAAGTGTTCAGCTCAGTCACACGGATTCCAAACATGAGACCAGAAGCCCGTCAGGCAAGCGGATTAGATTCAAGTTGTGGGAACCATGGATGTCGCCAGAATATATGTTCGAAATGGGTTAATTAGAAAATAAATCAAAGCATCAGGAATTCAGGGAGGGAGGAAAGAAGAGGGAAAGAGGCACAGGTGCCAAAGTAATCTTTAGCTGATGAACAGCAATATTACTTCTGGTGAGGAAATAGCCATTAAGATTTAGCCAAGGACAGGTTTGAGATAACGTATTCAAAGACAAATAAGCAGTATAGATTTGGGATGGGGGGTGTCAGTGAGATGACAGAAAGCCTCAAATGACATGATGGAATAGCTGGAGGTCAACTGGCCGAGAACAGCAGGAAATTGTTCATAAACAGGGTTTATAACAGTCCTCCAAAAGCAAAAGTACTGAATGAAAATGAGGAGACAGATCTATCAACGGGAAAGAGCAAAGCCTCCAGGGAGGACGCAAGGAACACAGAACTCTCTAAAGTGTGGAATCTGGAATGGCTTATCTGGGACAACAGTTTCTTCTGGTTTGTTCGTGAATTCATTCAATAAATATTTACTGAGCACTTCTCTGGACTGGCTATGCTGTTAGATGCTGGTGAGAAAACGATGAGCAAAATGACACGGTCCCTGACCTCAAGGATATTAGTGACAGCAGGCAGGCAAACATCAGTTAAAATATAAAAGAATGACTAAATTAGGATTGTATTAAATGTTCCAAAGCAAATAAATAGGTGCTATAAGAATATATCAAGGAGAAGCAAATAGTCTTACAGGGAGGAGGCTGGGAGTGGCTGGTACCTGCAGGATAAGGAGGCAATAGATGGTTGAAAGATTTCAGACAAATGGAAGCATCTGTGAAAATGCTGGAGGTCATGAAGGCTCATGGGGACTGGGGATCTAAAAGGGCTGGAGGAGAGTGAGCTTGGGGAGAGGGAAGACCCCAGGCTGGGAGGAAAAGCCAAGCTATTCAGGCCACACGGATCACATGAAAGATACTGGACTTGACCTTTAGAACACCAAGAGGCTACTAGGAAGTCTCTTGTAACACCAAGAGACTCTAGCTTTGCCCCCCCACCCCCAGGCTAGTGTGCAGTGGCATGCTCACACCTCACTGCAACCTCAAACTCTTCCTTGTCCCTGCTTATGCCCAGCTTATTTATTTATTTAGTTTAGAGAGAGGGTCTCACTCTCATTCAGGCCAGTTTCGAGTGATCTTCCTGACTTAGCCTCTCAGACTGCTAGGATTATAGGTGTGAGCCACCATGCCTGGTCCTAAAAATTTTAAGTAGAAGAGAGATAGAATCAGGTTTGGACTGAGGGAGATGACTCTGGCTCAGGGTGACAAAGGATAGCGGAGATGAATGAGGAGGCTACCGTGATAATCTAGGTGACAGGTAAGGGAGAATCAGACTAGAGGGGCCAGGAGACATTGGAGACAATTAGATGGATTTCAACATATTTAGGAAGTATCAATAGGACCAAGTGTTGTAGGTGGTGGAGGAGATGTCTGAGGTGACTTACTCCCAGGTTTCTGGCATGAGTGATTTGGTGAACAGTGTTGTCATTTACAAAAAATAACAGAATAAAATTTCTGGAGCTAAAGAAAGGTGTGACTTCCCTTTGTAATGGCAGACTGAGCCTATAAATGAATAAAACACACCCCTAAAGTTTCCAGGTCACCAAAAAAGAAGTGAGGGAAGAACGTCATTCTGCTGTTTTATAATTGCTCATGAACAAAACTGACTTCTAAAGACAACAGAGTCACGTGTCCAAAAGCCCTGAGCATCAGTCTTTTTGGACCTAGCCTGAAGCATTGTTAGACATTCAAGGATTCAAAATTTTACTTCTCAAGATTTCCTCATGATTTGTAACAGAAAAAATAAGGAATAAAAAGTTGAAAATAAAAGGCATGGTATGTAAAGGCAGTAGGAATAATCCAGAAAATCAAGAAAATAAGTCCCAGAATAACAGCTTCCCAGTAGGTTAAGAAACAACTTGTCTCTTATCAGATTAGGATGCCAGTGAACTCTAGGAAGAATGCCTTCAAGAAGAATAAGATGGATTCTTTCAATATAGAGAGTGAGAAAGGAGCTGGTGACAATGGTACACAGGGCATTTACCTCTCAAGAAAAAGAAAAGACAATTTGCAACCCCAGGAAAAACTAAATGCTATAAAAGAAATTATCATCATCTGTGAAGCAAACTGAAATTTGACATAATTTTGAACTTCAGTGCTTACAACATTCTTCTCTGAGAGACCCTTAGAGGGTATGACATTGGATTAAAGAGAAGGAAATGTGTTCATAAGCGTTAGTGCTATTTATTCATTTTGATGTTTAAAAACGAACCCATAGACTGGGAATACATGAAATTAATGAGGCTAACATAATAGAATGGCTATGTATTTTAGACTATGTAACAATAAAAGCATAGCTCACTCAGGTTGCGAAATGGAAGGCTTGGCTTACACGGTGGGAAATCAAAAGCAATTATCTGAAATTCATGGAATAAAAAAATGAATTTCACTAACAGTATTTAATCACAACATATTCAATAGGGGATCTAAATATTTCAATTTAGATATCAAAATTTAGAAGGTGTTTGCCAACAATTTATATAATTTAGGTGAAACTGACAAAATCCTAGAAAGTAAAAAATTATTTTAACTGACTCAAAGAGATAGAGAAATTTTGAATGGATATAACTAGTAAAGGGATTGAACTAGTAATTTTAAAACTTTCTACTCAGAATAGCTCAGCCCCCAAACTGGGCTTGGTGGTGGTGTCTGTAATCCCAGCTACTCAGGAGGCTGAGGCTGGAAGATGTTTGAGTCCAGGAGTCTGAGAACAGCCAGGGCAACATAGTAAGATATATCTTTATTTAAAACAGAAAAGAAAAGAATGGAAAAGAAAAGAAAAGCTCATCCCAGAAGACTTCACCAGTGAATTCTACCAAACATTCGTGAGAATTAATATTAATCCTTTGCAAAATCTTTCAAAAAAAAAAAAAAAAACAGAATATTTTCCAACCCATTCTGATATATATATATCCCTAGTTATTATTCTGAATACCCAAAACAGACAGTGACATTAAAATAAAAGGAAACAACAGGTCAATATCTCTTGTGAATATATGTATACGCAAATATCCTCAGCAAAATATTAGCAAATTGAATTCTGTAATGTGTAAAAAGAATTATATACTAGGTCCAACTAAAATCTCAAGAGTACAAGGTTTAACTTCCAAAAATCTATTAATGTAATACAACACACAATAAAACAAAGAAAAACTATATTATCACCACAATAGATGCAGAAAAACCATTGACAAAAATTTAACATCTTTTTACAATTAAAACAAGAAAAACACAACAATATAGAAGTAGAAGGCAACTTTCTGAATTTGATAAGGGGCAACTATTCATGTGAAAAATCCACAGCTAACATCATATTTAACAATAAAGACTGAACTTTTCCTCTAAGGTCAGAAATAAAACAAAGATATCCAAATTTGCCACTACTGTTTAACAGTGTACTGGAAATTTTAGGCAGGGCAATGAGGCAAGAAAAAAAGAAATAACGAGGCATCCATACTGGAAAGGAAGAAGTAAAACCATTGCTATTTGCAGATGATGTGGTCTTGTATCTAGAAAATACTGAGGAATTCACCAAAAGATATTAGAACTAATAAACAAACTAATAAGTTCATTAAATTTGCAGGATAAAAGATCAATATACAAAAATTCACTAGCAATGAAACTGAAATTAAGGAAACAATTCCATTTCCAAAAAAGTCTAAAAGAAAAAACTTAGGAGAAAATCTGACAAAAGAAGAGCAAAATTTGTACACTAAAACTATAAAACACTGTTAACAAATTAAAGAACTATAATAATAAATGGAAAGATAGGGTGCTGCTGGTACTCAGTGGTTAGGGTGCTGGCCACATACACCCAGGCTGGAGGGTTTGAACTCGGTCTAGGCCTGCTAAACAACAATGACAACTGCAACAAAAAAATAGCCGGGCGTTGTGGCGGGTGCCTGTAGTCCCAGCTACTCAGGGGGCTGAGGCAAGAGAATCACTTAAGCCCAAGAGTTGGAGGTTGCTGTGAGCTGTGACGCCATAGCGCTCTATCCAGGGCGACATGGTGAGACACTATCTCAAAAAAAAATAAAATAAAAATAAAAAAAAAGAAAGAGAATCCGTGCTCATGGGTCAGACTTAACATTGTTAAGATGGCAACACTCTGTAAATTGATCTGCACATTCAGGGTAACACTTACGAAATCTGGGAGGCATTTATTTCATTTTTTGCAGAAAGCGACAAGCTAATCCTAAAATTTATATTAAAACTCAAGAGACCTGGAAGGGCTGAAACAATTAAGAAAATAACAAAGTTGTAGGACTCACATTTCTTACTACAAAGCTGCAGTATTCAAGACAGTTACTGGCATACAGATGGACACATGGATTAATGGAATAGTATTAATAATCCAGAAATAAGCTGGTACTTTAATGGTCAATTTATTTTTGCCAAGAGTTTTAAGACAATTCAATCAGGAAAGAAGTTTTTTATACACATGGTACAGGGACGATTGGAAATCCACATGGCAAAGGAGAAAGAGGGACCTCTTCCTCAGACCACACGCAAAAACTGACGTAAAATGGATCGAGTCCTAAATGTAATAGCTAAAAATTAAACTCTTCAAGGAAAACAAAGGAGAGTAAAGCTTTGTGATCCTCCTGAGTTAGGCATTACTTTTTTAGGTATAATACCAAAGTGCAAGTGAAAAGGAAAAAAATAGATGAATTGATTTCAACAAAAATAAAAACTTTGTGCTTTAAAGAAGACCATTAAGAAAGGACTAATGAAAATTTAATGGAAAGTTCACCATTTATGTCTTATTCCAAAATTCTAGAATTTTAATCACTTGTACTGCAATACAAATAACTCTATATTTCAGGATGTTTTGTCACCTTAAAAACAGATTTGGTACTGTTTTGGTACCCAAACCCGATTTTGGTACCACTTCGTTCAGAAAGATTTTGTGGGTCAGACCAAACACGGGTGGGTACTCCTTTGAAAATTCTTAGCATTCCTTATTTCTGATGAAATAAAATTTTAATCATTCTGTTTGCTCATAAAAAAAAAAAAATGAAAGTGAACAGAACATCACAGAGTGGGGCCGGGCACGGTGGCTCACTCCTGTAACCCCAGCACTCTGGTTGGCCGAGGCAGGTGGACGGCCTGAGTGCACAGGTTTGAGACCAGTTTGAGCAAGAGCAAGACCCAATCTCTAAAAATAGCCAGGCATTGTGGCGGGTGCCTGTAGTCCCAGATACTTGGGAGGCTGAGGCAAGAGATTCACTTGAGCCTAAGAGTTGGAGGTTGCTGTGAGCTGTGATGCCACAGCACTCTACCCAGGGTGACAGAGTGAGACTGTCTCAAAAACAAAACATAACAAAAACCACAGAGTGGGATAAAACGTTCACAAATCACATATCTGATAAGAAACTTGTATCCAGAATATATAAAGACCTCCTACCACTCACAAATAACCTAATTTTAAAAATGAGCAAAGAATTTGAATAGACATTTCTCGAAAGAAGACAAATGTATAAATGTCCTATAGGGACATAACAGAGTGACAAGCTTCACTAGAGAATGGTGACTCCAAACCGCAGTGAGCTGCCACACCCTACTCATGGTGGTGGTTGCAATTAGAAAGACGGACAATAACAAATGCTGACAAAGGTGTGGAGAAATCGGAACTTGCATATTGGTGGTAAAATGGTGCAGCTGTTTCCGAAAACCGTTGGGCAGTTCCTCAAAGAGTTAAACATAAAGTTGCCACACAACTCAGCAATTCCCTGCTCAGGCTGTATACTCAAGAGAATGGAGAACATATGCCCACACAAAAGCTTGTACATGAATGGTCACGGGAGCAGCATTCACAGCAGATGCCCCCAAGTGAGGAACAGAGAGACAAGCTGTGGTGTAGCCATGGGACAGACATTCTCCAGCCACGAGAAGGATTGCAGTTCTCAGACGTTCTCAGACATGGCTGAACCTTGGAAACACGATGCCGAATGAAAGAAAGTGCATTCTGTACGATTCCATTTATATCAAATTTCCAGAATAGACAAACATTTAGAGGCAGAAAGTAAATTGACGGCTGACTAGGGCTGAGGTGGTGGTGGGATGCAATGGGGCGTGATTGCTAGTGGGTATAGGATTTCTTTGGGGCGAAACATTTTTTTAAAATTAAATGCACACTAATTAGTGAGTAAGAAAATTCTTTTCATTATACACTTCTTATCCATTCTTTAGGGCCCAGTTAGCTTTATCTCACCTCCCCCAAAGCACAAAACAGATGTGGTATTTCCATTCATCTCATCATGAATATAGAATGGCTGCTCATGGATTTGTATTACATGGTGTGAATTCTTTAAAGAACTTGTTATATAAACACCTGTTGGGTTATTTATTTAACTTTGCAAAATGTACAAGTTTTGCCAGTTTTATAGTTTGATGAACCACTCATTTGATTATCCCCTCATTTCCATGTATTAATAAATACATTTACTGAGTGCCCATCACATGAAAAGCATGGTGTTGGGGGGGGGGTGAGTGGGAGGCACTAAGGCCAAAACCACACCTGATTCCCAAGGAGCCCCCACAAGGTGACACACAGCAGTTGCTAGACAATAACAACGTGGCACACTTAAAGATAGGGCGGTCTGGGAGAACATCCGGGGAAATTTGGCACACTGGCTTTCAAGAAGGGCTCCCTGGAGGTGGTGACATTGAAGTCAGTATCTGAAGGATGAGTAGAGGCTGGCCTGGTGATGGGGGTACAGGAGTGGAAATAGCCTATTTTAGAGAATGGAAAGCAATTAAAAGTGACGGCTGCAGTGCACGGTGGGAGAGAGAGAAGTCGGGCAAGAATAACCAGTCCCGGGAGCCTGTGAGTATGTTACTTTACATGGCAAAAAGGGACTCTACAGATGTGGTTAAAATAAGCATTTTGAGATTCAGAGATGATCCTGGATTATCAGGGTGGCCCAGTGTAATCATAAGCATCCTTAAAGGAACAGAGATGGATCTAGCCTCCAGTCTGGTAAGATTATGAATGTGCGCTGTTTTAAGCCTCTGACTTTGTGGTCATTTGTTATGGCAGCCATAGGAACTAGTAAGGAACTAGGCTGGAGGAATAGGAAGGACAGGCACATCAAGTCTTCTTTCCTTTTATTATTTATTTATTTATTTTTTTTTTTGAGAAGGAAAGATAAGTTTATTACTTTGCTGGCAAAGAGGAAAATGGCAGACAATGGTCTTAAAATCCAAACTCCTGCTTCTGAGCTGAAGCCCAGAGCTGACATAAAGCCATTTGAGAGCGATAGGGGCCCGAGAAAGGATTGTACTAGTATTTCAGAAAGATCACTCTGGCTAGGGTCTGGGGGATGGCTGAGGTGGCATGGAGGGGACGCCTTCTCATGGGACTGTTGCTGTGGGCTCTGCCTTGTGTAGCCCAGACCAGCCCTTCCTCTCCCCGTGTTTCTGCAGAGACCCTGACTTCTGTTCGTTGCAAATGCCAGGTATTGCATGATGACCCTTGAATCCAGAAAAGAGAAAGTGACAGGTGGCAAGGATGACAGGGCATGGGGCTGATGCACGACCGGGCTCCAAGAGGAGGCCTTTCTCACCTTGATTCTCCACATCCTTCAGAGGGTCCACCCCCGGGGAGAGGATGAAGAACATGGGAGTGGCCGGTCCTGATTCTTCGAATGAGGTTGCAAAATCGAGCGCTCTCCCCACAACATATTTACTTCCCAACTTTTCCTCTACAAAATCTCTGCCAGAAAAAAAAAGTACATATATATGATATATGTCCATTAGTTGCAAAATAATTACATTGAGAAATGGAGACATAGAAATAAAGGCCGTGCTCAAGGTCAGAGACTAAGGCAGTTACAGAGCTCAGGACATATCGAGTTCAGTGTTTATTAAGTCCAAACTTAACCATGTCCTGCTAGCTACTAGGCTGTTCACCCAGATGGAGACCTCTTCTGAACACCCATCCTCCCAGTCCACCGCTGATGCCCTCCTGGAAGCCTGGGGTCTTCTCACATCACCCATCTGTCAGGAGACTGTCAGGGCTGATGTCTTCTGAAAGCTCTTTGGCAGCTGAATCCTGACTGTCATCTAGCCCACCCCGAGGCCCTACAGCGCTTATGTTTCATCACTGTCTCCTTTCATCTCACTCTACTTACTGAAGTTCCCTTCCGAAGAGTCTTTCTTTTATGCCCAACAGATGTTCACAGCCATAACCACTTCCTGAGTGTCTGGGCCAACTCGTGGTCATAACTGAGCCTTCCACTCTCCCTAAGGACATGATTTTCCTGGCAGCCTTTTCAGATGGACTTGCACTCCTACACCTGACATCCTTGAGGGCTGGCAGGTGGCATTGCTGTTTCCAAACCATTTCTTCTCTTATGATGAACTTGAGGCTCATGTCCCCTGGTGGTGTCACCATGGCCCCTGCACATCTGTCATCTATTCCCCTCCTGGTCACTCAGTTCATTTTCTGACTTTCTCTCCTTTAGCTGGGGTGACAGCAACCGTGTGGACGACAACCTTCTAGATTATTAGTGACATCAACCCAAGTGATCTGTGTTTTTCCCCCACCCTCACTGTTCAGCCACCTAATTTTGTGGCCACACCCTCACCTTTGCAACAGCTTGGGAATTTTTCTGTTTGAAAACATAAATGGAATCATCCTGCTCTTTGACTGAAAGCTCCTATCCTTACAGTTCTTTTTGACAATTTACACTGGCTTTGCCTGTTTTTTACCTGTATTGGTGCTGCAACAGAGGCTGGAGTTTCAGTGTCTTGGCCTCCTGGGTATTTGTCTGCCATCCCCTTATTATTACCACTTATTTCTATCCAGCATAGACTTCCTGGTCTACAACTTCTTTTGTTTTTTAAGATAACTTTATTGGGTATAACTGACATATCATAAGATTTACCTATTTTAAGTATGCTAGTCATTGATTTTAAATAAATTTACCAAATTGTACAATCTTCACCATCCTCCAGTTTTAGAACATTTTCATCATACAGCTAAGACTCCTTGGGCCCATTTAGTTAATTCCTATTCCCAGTCCCAGGAAGAGGAATCACAGATCTGCTTGCTACCTCTACAGATCATGTGGCCTATGACTTGCAATCTTTCTCTTGCCTGTATTCCCAGCTCCCTTGCCTAATTCTTATCCCAACACAGCAACGTGAAATGACTCAAGCTCTGGATCAGCTCTGCCTCTGTGCCTCTGGGGAAAACCTTCCCAGGGTGAAGATTAGTGCCAGCACAATGCAGTATGGTGGCTGCATCTGTGGTGACTGCTCTCAATGCTACCTGGAATTTGGGTTTCCCCAATCAGTCTTTTCTCCCACTTTTTCACAGATCCTATTTTAGATTTCTCTACTCTCTACAAACATCCAAGCCCACCACATACAACTTATGACTTTGTTTCCTTCTCAGAGAAAGCAGAAGCTGGGGGTGAAGTCCTTCTCAATGTCCTGCCATACACTTACCACTTTCCCTGTGGCCACACCCACCTCTCTCCCCCTTGTTTGCCACAGTGTACACAGAGCAATGGGACTCACAGGATTACTGATGTAGGTGTAAAGGTTCCCAGTATTGTACACACATGCCCTGCTAGCTTGGCAGTCAAGACGGCCCTTGCTCCAGCCTATTCCTGGCCTCCTACCACCCTGCTCCCTACCGCAAGGCATAGGTCATCCGGTCAGGCCGCATGGCTCTCATCATGCAGAGACGGTGCAGAGCTGTTTTGCTCTTCCACTCCTGGGGGAACTTCTCCTTCTCAGGACATTCTGACTCCACAAACTTTTTCCAGCTCTTGGCAGATCCTTCAATGTCCCGATCCAGGTTACAGAATTCTTCCATTGATGAAAGGGCCTGGGAAATTCCAGAGAATAGTTCTCTGAATAGTGCAATTTCTTCAACAAGTTGCCATTCACATTGTGTTGGGGGTTGAGAGACAAGAAGGTATATACACAATTCTGTCTCATTTATATTCTCATCTGGAGCCTCGGATCTTCCCCCAGGGAAAATCAAGGAAGAGGAAAGCTATTGATTAGCTCATGCTCAGCAAACTTCCCCAGTAATAGGCAAGATTTAGCAAATAAAATGTTTGGAATGTTATTAGCAGCAGAGACTGAGCCCTACTTGCCTGCAGCATTTCACATGGAAAGGAGGGACAGGAAGACTCATTTTGGTCACAGAGCCTGGACGCCTCATGCAGGCAGAATGTGGGCTGAAGACCCCATTCTTGGCAAGGGAAAACACCCCCAGAAAAAGGGGAAAAAGGAAAGTCAGCTAGTTTACTTTTAAACCAATGGCTGCTAAACTTATTATCTGAGCAAGTTTCCTGCTCTTCCTAGAAGCCTGGTCTATTGGGGATGCAGCTTGCAATCACCCCTGCTAGGTCTGTAAGCACTCTGAAGGAATCATGGTTACAGAGGAAGCTGTGTGCAAGGCCTAGCAAGAAACATTAACTAGGCCGTCCCCTGCCTGCTTAACAGTCAAAGCAAATACCCACTGTGGAGGTTTATATTTGGCTGCGGCCCTGAAATATGGGTAGGAGGGCTTATACCTCATATTGCAGAGAAAAACCTTCTGTGGTGGTGATGAGAGAAAAATTCCTCTTTCCCACCAATTCTTCAGAGGAGAGTGATGCCAGTGGCATTTGACTCCACAGTGAAGTAGTGGGTATTTAACAACCCCCTAGGAATCTGTGTGTGTGACCACAGACAGAATGCTGCCCCCCACACAAGGCTCAGGTTCCGGATTTCTCAAGGCTGCTCAGACCCTTAAAGTTAATGATTATAGAAACAATAGAAGCTGATATGCTCACTCAGACAAACTTCCTCAGCTTACCCTCTGGGTTAATGAGCAAAAAGCCTTCACTAAAAGCTGAGTGGAACTGACACTCTGGGCCACCGTTGGAGCAATGGACGGTGGTCCCCTTTGAAAATTCTATTCTGTGTGTTTTGTCTCTTCTCTCTCATCATTTCTAACCTTACATGTCTTCAGTTGACCACTGCCAGATCCACAGGTCTTAATGGACCCTTCCTTCAGGGTGGGACCCCAGCAACCTAAAATCACTGATTTTCCCCTTTCCACACCAAACTCATTCTGCCCCCCAACCTGTTAGTTCTTTCTTTCAAAATGTCTCTAAAATCATCCTTGGGCTTTATATGCATTCCAACTCCTAAAATTTCCATAGGTTGTCTATTTCTATAAGTATTAAGTCCAAAAGTATCACCTGGCAACCAGACCTCTTCATTCAGTGCCTCCCTTGAATCTGTCCGGCCAACTGGGCATCCTGTTCCACTCTGTCCAAGCTTATCTGCCCCCAGTCTTAGAAACGTGCATGGCTCATTCCCAGCTCAGTCTTTTGTTCATGCTACCTCCAACATTTGTAGATTCTGTTCTCTTCTCTACCAAATTTTACTTCTTCTTTTTCTTTTGTCAGCATAATGATTACTTATTAAAGTTCTGTAAGTCCTAAAATCTGCAACTTCCCTTGGGTACATCTTCCCTTTCCTAGATCATGTAAACCTCCTGTTCTGCTGTAAACCACTAAGAGCTCCTCACAGTGTTGACATCCTTAATGAAGAGTTGCCCTTAATTTGTGGATGTTTGACTGCTGACAGCTTTTAAGCCTGTCCTTCCCCTTCCCCTTCTTCCCAGCTGAAAATTTAGCCTGGGCTCTCCCTCCTCTGGTGCTGGATGGAGGCCCCAAGCACACAAACCCTCACCTGGCCCCACTCCCTGACCACTATGAAAACACCAAGCCAGTCTCCTTCCCTGGTTCTCCCCAGCCACTTTGCCGACTGCCTATGAGCTCCCCTGCTCTGTCTAAAAAGCCTCAATGTCTGAGCAATAAACTTTTTCACATCCATATGATGTGTATGTGGCATCATGAGTCTGGATGTTGGAACTAAATTTTGAGTGGGGGGGCTTTATCCTTTTTTTTCAGAGAGCCCACATCAACATCACTCACTTAGACACTTAATACTACCTGCTGTTTTGGCATCAAGGCTCAATTCTGCCTCTGTATATGTTTCACCAATGAGATTA
Organism: Loris lydekkerianus; assembly: GCA_963574355.1. Lineage (NCBI taxonomy): Eukaryota > Metazoa > Chordata > Mammalia > Primates > Lorisidae > Loris > Loris lydekkerianus. Next base: position 55,552 of record CAUYPK010050044.1, on the reverse strand, counting down.
AATATCAGACTGTGTGTCTAAAGCCCCTCTGATGGTGCCATGAATTTTAAGGAACCCAAAACATTCTTGTTATTTATTGAATTTATCCATTCATTCCTATATTCTTTCAACATTCATTGAAGGCCTACTATGCGCCAGGGACTTGGGAATGCAGTGGTGAACCAACAAAAGCATGCCTTCAAGAAGCTTGCAGCCCTACATTAAGGAGAGAGGAGATGAGGGAAGTCTTGGTGTGTGGGATTCAGTTTTGCAGACAGAGAGGTAGAGAGAAGGGAAGAGCATTTCAAGGGAAAGATTAGAAAGAGCCAAGAGCAGAGCTTGATAGGGAGTGGTGTGATTTCCAAAGAGAAGTTCGACTGCCAACAAGGCAAGGGCACCATGGGAGGGGGATGGACCCTCCACCTAGGTCCTCCATGGCTCCTCTCCAGTGGGTATCTAAACTCATGTTCTGACTTAACATAGCCTTCCCGTGGGCTTTGCAGTTTCCCAATTTCACCCTGACTGCTTGGAGTAGGGAATGTATCCTCCTCTGTGCCAATCTGTGGGGTGGGGTGGGATGTAGAAAGGTGGAAAGAGGGGAGAGAGAGAGAGAAAGAGAGAAAGAGAGAAAGAGAGAGATAGAGAGAGAGAGAGAGAGAGAGAGAGAGGAGTTCTGGCGTTGCTATTCGTGAGCCAATGGACTTACTTGGTGCCTGTTTTGGGACTTTTGGTTTTTTCATTTGGAAAATGAGGCCAAGTGATTCTGGTCTGCCATATCTCATACTTTCAGGTAAACACAAATGCTTTGAAGACTAGAAAGCCCTCCCTGTCCTTTCTTGGAGGCTCCTAGGGCTACTGAATTACAATTGCTGGTTTACTCGTCTGTTACTCCCACAAGATGGTGAGTTCCCTGTGGGCAAGAACATTCGTAGGCAGCTTTGCGTGCCTTTGGCCTAGCAGGCTGCCTGGCGCTTAGGAAGTGCTCCGTTAATAAGGTTTGACATCTGCATGGCCAGCAGGAGGGCTCTTGACAGGCAGAGAAGGCTGAGCCTGCTGTAATTATTCCTCTCTGCACTGAGGAACTAACTTTCATCTTCTTCCAGGCAGCCACTCACCCCCTCTGCCCAGCTTGCCTCATTATTAACCCTTGTGCAGCCCTGTCCCCCCTCTGGCATCTCCACAAAGCTGAGCAAATTGCACTGTGGTTGCTGCTCTCAGCTGCCAGGACGTGGTCTGAAACACACTTTCTTGAAGCTGTGAATTGAACACAATTGCAACATTTAATCTTGCAAATGAGGGAAAGGGATTTCTAGCCTTCTAATAAGCTAAATGGAAATGACTAATTAACCTAATTACTTTGGACTGTGTAGCAAAATACAACTGCACTAAATTGGCAACCAGAGTGGTAGTGTGGGGCCTTTTCAAAGGCTGACAAAGGCGTTCATCACAGATGAGGTTTTCTAATGAAGAACAGAACATGCCCATTACCTTAACATCACACAGTTGATGGGACTTAAAAAAAATCCTTACAAAGGATAATAATAAAAGCAGTATTTTATCCCAAAGATTTCATTCATTACTTGCTTATTAGTTCTTCTGGGGAAACAAGGCAATCAATCTTCCTCATTAGACAGAGTGCTCTAAATTTTTTTAAAAATCATGTCCTATTCAATTATACTTATTTTGTTTCTTTAGGCTAAAATCCAAGTGAACACTTAAAAAGAGCATTCATCAAAGGTTTCGACGATGTGTGCTACATAATGCATTGTGTTTCACCTGCTCCCATCCTGAGCTGTACTTGAGTTTGATGGGTCTGGACTTTTTGCTGCTCCATGTAACAAATTCATATAGAGAGATAAAGCTTCATTCCCTGGCAAAGTTTTTTGAACAGTCAGATGAGCTTAGCCCACAAAACAAAACAAAAAAGCAAAGTGGACCAAGCAATCCATTTTGTGAGAAGAGGAATGAAACTAAATTTCACACAGCTTTTCAGTTGCACCATGTAAAATGAAAGCATTAAAGAGTGCTTGTGAATCATTTATTGTTTATGACTTTTGTTGGAGAGGGCTTTGTGGATAATACAGAGAAAGGCAATTACACTTGGCGCAACTGGGGAACTCATATTTTCTGAAAGTTTTTCCTTTTTTTTTTTTTTGACAAATTCTATCAGGTACAACCCTTATCAGCTATTGCATTTATGAGGTCTGACAAATAAGTTTTCAAACTTGTCACTATTCATTTATGTTGGCAGCACTGTACAAACAACTTGGTAAGGTTCATAGTCTTGGTATATTAGTGTTTCACAGCTGTGTTCATGTTGACGTGTGTTGGTGTCTTGCTAAGTGACGTTCATTATTGCTGTGTGTTTTCTTGTGCTGTCATAAGAACGTTGGAGCTTGAATTACAGCGATGAACAAACATTACATTTCTTGCTCAATTTGGCAAGAGTGGAAATGAAACGAGGGATATGTTAGTTCATGTTTAATGCCATGAAGAAAATGGCAGTGTGCAAATGCCATGAAGAAAATGGCAGTGTGCAAATGGATTAAGTGTTTTTCTGACGGGAGAGAAGTGTCACTAATGAAGAGAGGTCAGGCCAATGAGTAATGAGCAGAACTGACGAAAGCATTGCAAAGTTTTGTCAAATTGTATGTCATTGGCTGACTGTGAGAAGCATAGCAGACCAGGGAAACATCAAAAGGGAAACAGTTAGGAAAATCTTAACTGAAAATCTGCCATGAGAAAGGTATATAGCAAAATGGTCCTCAAGGAGCTCACCTATGAACAAAAGCAAAGGAGAATCAGAGTTTGCCAAGACCTTTTGGAAAAGTAAAATGATGTTTTGGGCCATATTATCACTGGTGATGAAATGTGGGTGTATCAATATGACCTTGAAGCAAAGTGTCAAAGAGCAGAGTGGAAGTCAGCAAACTCTCTGTGACCAAAAAAGTTCCATCAGTCCAAATCAAGAGTCAAAACCATGTGCTAACTTCTTTTGATATCAAAGAGATTCTTCACTGTGAATTTGTACCAACTGGACAAATAGTTAATCAAGTTTACTATTTGGAAGTGTTGAAAAGGCTGTGTGAAAAAGTTAGACATGAACAACCTGAGCTTTTTGCCAACATCTCTTGGCTCTTGCATCACAACAATGCACCAGCTCACATGGAACCATCTGTGAGGAAGTTTTTAGCCAGTGAATAAATAACAATATTGGAACATCCTCTGTACTCACCTAATCTGGCCCTCAATGACTTCTTTCTTTACCTGAAGATAAAGGAACTATCAAAAAGAAGACATTTTGAGGACATTCAGGACATGAAGTGCAACACAATGACAGCTGTGATGGACATTCCAGAAAAAGCATTACAAAATTGCTTTGAAGGTTGGACTAGGCATAGATGTTGGTGCATAGATTCCCAAGGGAGAGAGTACATCACAGGTGATCATAGTGATACTCAGCAGTGAGATCTGTCAGACCTCATATATACCTCCTGGGGGGGGGGGGAGTAATTAATAACCATAACTCTTAAGGGGTGAATCATGCCCCCAAAATATATATTGAAGAACTAACCTCTGGAGGTGTGGATGTGATCTTACTTGGAAATGGGGTCTTTGTACATATCAAGTTAAGATGTAGTCACTAGGGAGGGCCTTATTCCAGTATAACTATTAATAGTATCCTCCCAAGACGAGGTGAACTGACACACAGAGGGAAGACAACCATGTGAAGATGGAGATAGAGACTGGGGTCATGGTACCGCAAATCAAAGCATGCCGGGGTGGGGGTGGCTAATGGAAACTGGAAGAGGCAAGGCAGTCCCTACCCCTAGAGCAGTGGTTCTCAGCCTTCCTAATGCCGCGACCCTTTAATACAGTTGCTGTGGGTCGCCACCCGCAGGTTGAGAACCACTGCCCTAGAGAGTTTGGAAGAAGCGTGGCCCTGTCAGCATCTTTGTTTCAGACTTCTAGTCTCCAAACTGTAAGAAAAATTTTTTAGTTGTTTTAAGGCCCCTCAGCTTGTGGTAGTTTGCATACAGCATTGATAGGAGCTCTAGGAAGTGAGTAAATAGCCATAACCATGCTCGGCTTCCATTGTTGACTCTCTGTCTTACATAAACCTGTGAGAAAAGTGCGATGATGAACATTTTGCAGCTAAGGAAACAAAGGCTCAGAGGAATAAGATAACACGCCAGAGGCCACATATGTACAAACTTAAACTTGAACCCAGGAATATCCATCTCCAGAGCTTGTGTTAGTCCTCCATCTCCATCACGGCTCTAGTTCTACAAATGGGTCCATTCAGAATTGCTTTCCAGAACTTATTTTCCTTAGGGGCATTAGACCATGAGTCATTTTTCTCAAGCTCAGGGGCCATACTCTCATCCTGCAAGTTAGATGCTCAAGTTCTGCTGAGTACTTGACATGTGACTAGTCAGACTGAGGGACTGAATTTTTAATTGCATTTAATTTTGATTGTTTTAAAATGTAAGCATAGAAACTGGGACTTTATTTATTTATTTATTTATTTGAGACAGTCTCACTATGTTACCCTCGGTAGAGTGCTGTGGCATCACAGCTCACAGCGACCTCAAACTCTTGAGCTTAAGAGATTCTTTTGCTTCAGCCTCCCAAGTAGCTGTAGCTACAATGCCCAGCTATTTTCTGTTGCAGTTGTCATTGTTGTTTAGCAGGCCCAGGATGGATTTGAACCTGCCAGCCTTGGTGTATGTAGCTAGCACCGTAACCACTATGCTACAGGTGCCAAGCCTGGGACTTGTTTTAGTAATAGGAAAACTTCTAAAGATGTTTGGAATGACTTGGGTTTATGAATCAACTGTTTTACCTCTAAATTTTATGAAATCATCTAAATATTTATGATGAAACTTTAGCATCTTTTCCAAGATATAGTACAAAAATATCAGATAGCTCATTAATAATTTAATGACATTGCATATTGAAATGATATTTTGGCTATATTAGGTTAAAGAAAATTATCTTATAAAAGTGAATTTAATCCATTTTTTTTTTTTTTTTTTTACATTTTTTAAATGCAACTACCAGAAAATTTAAAATTACATGTCTGGCCTGCATGATATATATTTTTGACAGTGATCCTAAAGTGTGTCTATTCATTCATACTTGATGTAGGCTGGTAATATTGATGGTTTTCATTTCTCTGCATTTATTATAATCATTCTTAGGTATTTTATGACTTTTGTGCTCTTGGTTACTGTTGGAGTGGATCTCTCCCTTGCTTTCCCCCCAGATATATTATTCCCCTTCTCATTCACCATATTGGGCCCAGAAGGACAAATGAAGGTAAATAAAAACAAAATTACACCTTTATTATTTAGATCAGAGATTGTCCAACTACAGCTTGCAGGGCCAATCTGGCCCACCACCTGTTTTTGTAAATAAAGCTTTATTGGAACTCAGCCATGTTCATTCATTTACATACTATATATGGCTTTGGCAGAGGTAAGTAGTTGTTACACAGTCAGGCCTGCAAAGCCTAACTATTTACCAAGCCACTCTTTATAGTCAAAGTTTGGCAATTCCTGATTTAGCTATAGTCCTAAGGTCGATTGAAACAATACAAACTCTGAAAAAGAAGTTGGAAAACTATTTTCAGCAAGTGCAGCATTAGTGGAATTAGCCTAGAATTTCCTGAAATGACTCCTTTGAAGGGTACAGCCATGAATATAAACGATTAAGTTCTAGGCTTTTGTTATAAAGTAAATCTACTTGGATAGACCTCAAGGGAATTATGCTGAGTGAACAAGACAATCCCAAAAGGTTATGTACTGTATGATTCCATTTATGTAACATCCTTGAGATGAAAAAGAAAATTATACAAACAGAGAACAGATTAGTGGTTAGCAGGTATTAGGAACTGGGGGTGGAAGAAGGTTGTTGTTTTTATAAAAGTCAAACATGAGAATAGATGGCCTTGAAACGATGGAATTCTTTTTCTTTTTAAATCTATTTTAGCAATTATTAGGGTACATACATTTTGGTTATATAGTTTGTTTTTGTCAATCTTAAGTCACAGTTGTAAGTGTGCCCCTCACCCAGAAAGTGTGTAATGAATGCTTTTGAAGTACTTGTTGGGTGGGAATTTTTCCTTTCCCTTCTTCCTGTACCCCCCATCCCCAAATTTTCTAGAGTTTTGCTTTTCTTTAAGCTTTCCTTTGCTCAATGAGGTGCTGATCAATGAGTTTCCATTTGGTATTGAGTACATGTGGTGTTTGTTTTTCCATTCTTGTGATACTTCATTTAGGAGAATAGTCTCCAGTTCCACCCAGGTTGTTATGAAAGTACCAGGTCACCATCTTTTTTATGACCGAGTAGTATTCCATGGTACACATATACCACATTTTATTAATACATTCAAGTATTGGTGGGCACTTGGGCTGTCTCCACATCCTTGTGATTATGAATTGGGCTGCTATGAACATTCGAGGGCAAGTGTGTTTTTATAAAATGTCTTTTCCCTTTTAAATCCCTAGAAGTGGGATTGCTGGATCAAATGGTAGGTCTACTTTTAGTTTTTTGAGGAAACTCCATACTACTTTCCATAGAGGTTGAACTAGTTTGCGGTCTCACCAGCATATCATGACCATCATGGTGATAACATGAATCTACACATGTGATAAAACTAAACATACACACATACACACACACACAAGTGCACGTTAACTGGTGAAATCAGGATAAGACTAGTGGATCACACCAATGTCAATTTCCTGGATTGTGTTACTGTCCTACATAATGCAAGATGTGACCATTGTGCAAAATTGGGTACAAGGGATATCTCTGTATTTTTCTTAAATTACATGCAAATCTACAATTACCTCAAAATAAGAAAATTTCAGTAATATGAGAAAAAAAAAGAGTCAAAGAAAGAGAAAAAAAAGCCTGGTGCTATGAAGTATCTATAAAATGCCATAAACACAGCAGATTGTAAGCAGGACATCCTGTGGAGAAATTGCTTTATACATCACACGGGCACCCGTCCCTGTGGCACACGGGCCTGGGCTCTCTGGAGCTGGGCCTCTCCTCAGTCAGCATCTCCTGCAGGCATTGGTCCAGGCCCTGTGAGTGCAGGCATGAACCCGACCAAAAGGACCTTCTAGTTTGTGATCTTTTCAATATTCCTAGAAACCGGACTGAACTAAGCTGTACAACGTGGAATGAAAATGAGCTTTGCCATCAGACAGACCCAGACCTGTGTCCTGGACCTGCTTCCTGTAACCTTTCGGATCTCAAGTTCCCTCATATGTTAAGCAGGAACAAATGATAGCTGTTGCCTGGGTGGATGTGGGACTGCTGGGACTGTGGGACTGGATGTGGGACTGCTCTGTGTGAGCTATCGTCCACTGCTGAGTATCCCAGGATGAAGGACACCCCCTGCTCGGAGTCTGAGTTAGGGTTCACATGGAGCTGTCTGAGTCCCAGCACCTGTTTATTTTGTGGAAATGCTGTGGCATCTTTGCCACACCAGCCCTGGGGACTCACAGAGGAGCCCATGTTGTAGTCTTAACCCTGGGCTGGTGAAAGGCAGCTCAGTTGACTCAGAGGCGCTGGCAGGAGCTGCAGGCTCCCTCGCCCCCTGGAGGCTGAGCCTCACACAGTCCACTGCACCTGTCCTTTCTCTGCAGACCGGGGTGGGGTAGGGGGTGTTTAGGAAGGGAAAGTGAGGCACTGATGCTCCGTGCTTGAACTCCGAAAGAGAGGCCCATGGACTTCATGAGGACAAGCATCAGGGAGAAACTCTGAGAGGTGAGACCTTGACTTTTTTCTAGGGGCCAGCACTGACCTTGATGCCTCCCCAGGCCTGATGGGAGAGGAACTCCACTGGGCTAGTGGTGCCTGTTTGCACAGGGGACCGAAGCAGAAAGTCGACCTCTGCGGCATCAGCGTCCCGGTTCATGAGGAGAATCTGCAAAGTGGCAAAAGGACCCTGCATTTCTGCACCTTGTTGTAGCCACAGGTTCCCGGGAATCTTAGAGTTGTCACCCAATGTAATTATTGCTGCCGCTACCACTAGAGCTGGCCCATCAATTTTACTTGTTTAAGGAGGGTAGAGTGGAAGAAAGTCTAAATTCACGCATATTACTTTTGAGTCCATCTGTTTTCACCCCAAATATCAGGGTGACAAATGCACACAGTGAAGGACTGTGGATCTTGGTTAGCACGAATCTATTATGTGTCAACCACAAATGCCATGGAGTCTGTTCCTGCAATCGAATTGAGCGGATGACACATGGAAGTGACATGATGTGGGGACAGTGTCAGAGTGACGTGTGAATATGTGCAAGCTGCAAATGCAGATGTGACTCGGTCCTACTAAGGGGGTCCAGAGCGGGCAGTGCCTGGCATGTGAGGATGAGGAGGGAATAACTCGGCTAAACTTCCTGTAAGCAGTTTTGGAGAAACTATGAGATGGGAATATTTGTTTTATTTATTTTAATACTGAACTGTAACTGTTTTATTTACTTTTTAATTAAAGTCATAACTGTATACACCTATGGGATACAATGTGATGATTTGATATACAATGTGGAATGCTTAAATCAAACTGATTAAAATAACCATCACCTCACTTGATTATTTTTGTGGTAAGACATTTAAAATTTACTCTTAGCAATTTTGAAATAAACCCTTGCATTGTGCACATTAGGCGAGATCCCACCCAGTGCCCTCCCTCCTCCCACCGATCGCCCTCTCCCTGCCCTCCCCTCCCCCTGCCCTCCCCTCTCCCTGCCCTCCCCTCCCCCTGCCCTCCCCTCCCCCTGCCCTCCCCTCCCCCTGCCCTCCCCTCCCCCTGCCCTCCCCTCTCCCTGCCCTCCCCTCTCCCTGCCCTCCCCTCCCCCTGTCCCTCCCCTCTCCCTCCTCTCTCCCCTTCCTTGCTAGACTATATTGGTGTTTTATCAATCGTATGAGTGTGTGAGTGTTTCCATATTGGTTTCATAATAGTATTGAGCACATTGGATACTTTTCTGTCCCATTCTTGACATATTTTACTAAGAAGAATGTGTAAAGAAACCAATAGAAAGGAAACTGTAGACCAATATCATTGATGGAGTTGGGAATGGGAACATTTAGATGGGAAGGGAGGACTCTCTGGAGAGGGAGATTGTGCAGAGAGGCGGCAAGGGAAACTAGAGAGGCGAGTGCAGGGGACAGGCAAGCATGTGGCTTGGTTAGAGCTACTGAGTCACACCGAGCGGGGGCCCACATGTCCCTGTGAAGGCTAAGCTGTCACCTGGGCTGGAGTGGGGACAACAGGTGAGAGGCAAAGCCGCAGTAACACTCACTCACAAACTCAGGCTGTGAGAGGTGTAGAGTCGGCACACAGAATTGGAAAGGGCCCGTAGGATAATCTAGTCTGTGCTCTCAATTTACGTATTGAAAAAAATCCCAATTCTAAATGATTGGACGGATATGTATAAGGCAATACATTTTCATGGCTTTGTGATATTGAGAATAAGTGGAAGACAGAGGTTTCTTGTTAAAGAGGCCACAGCATTGCAAGTCCCTGCTTCCCAAGCCCTTGAGAAGGAAAGTTGTAGAAAACATTCTAAGGCCAAGGCTGCTGCATCTGTAGAAAGTCCTGGGCAATTTCTTATCCCAGGGGAAGACTGGGTAAGTAAACCTGCAACTCAGTGGTAAATAAACAGTGAAGGCTACTCCATCAATGTTGTTACAGCATCTAAAAAGCTGGTTATTAGTCTGGCCATCTAGTTTCATCTTCAGTGCTGGCTTTGACTGAAAGGTAGTGGCTGCTGGGGGGCTGTGTTGGGGAGAATTTCAGATCACTCAGGATCAGCAAGAAAAGCACAATGATGGAGTAAGCATGTCTGCTGCCTGGAGAAATGATTACGGCAGCATGCACCGTGTTGAACCCTCTTGTCTACTGCCTCTACCTCCAGATGGATTGCCTGGACAGGCAGCTGGCCTCTGTATCCATGGGTTCCGTGTCCATGGATTCAACCAACCATGAATCAAAAGCAATGGGAAAAAATTTCATGTGTTCTGAACACATACAGACTTTTCCACTTTGTTGTTATTCCATAAACAATACAATATAATGATCATCTATTTAACTTTTACATTGTATTAGGTGGTATAAATAATCTACAGATGATTTAAAGTATATGGGAGGATGTGTGGGGGTTAGATGCAAATACTATGCCATTTTATATCACAGACTTGGGCATCTGTGGATTTTGGTATCCATGGGGATTCCTGGAGCCAACCCCCCTATGGATACCAGGGATGACTGTACCAGTGGGAAGCAAGGTTAAAAGAAAAATTTTTCAAGACCTGCTGTTTGGGTACTAAAAATGACCTACTTTCTGGAAGTTTCTTTTACCTGAAAGGTGAGCTGGGCAAGGTAGGTCAGCTTATCACACTCGAAGAGCCCCCGGGTGGTGTACTGGTACACAGAGAAGGTGATGCTGTCCAGGAGATTGGCCACCCGCTCCTTGATGCTGTCCCCAGGAGCTGCCCTTTCTACAGCCTTCTGGAAGACGATACCGAATGCCTGGGGACAGAAGGTAGGACGCTGGTAAGTCACACAACTCTCTTTGTGTGTATACTAGTGGTCTTACCTATGAAGAATATTATAGTTTTCCAGCCCATAGAAAATTTTCCCCAGCATACCCTGCCAAGAAGGGACAATGGTCACAAGGAAACATGCCACACAAATGAGCTCTTTTCTTAATTTGCTCATATGAATTATTTCTTTGCTATGGGGCACACGGAGATGAGTCTATAGCTTTGATCAGTGAAACATAAATGTCCAGCAGCTAAAATAATTCCAATAAGTTTTTGTTGCATACAAGGCAGATGTGGCCAACAATAACCAGCTACGATCAATGATGCCATCCAAATGATTATAAAATTCTTGGTGGTTAAAAACAATGTTTGGTACAACTTTGCTGTCAAAAATGGACCCTTGGCATGTGATAGGTACTGAAAAAAAAATTTTTTTTTTTTTTTACAGAAACTAAAGTTTTATTTCCTGTTAATCTTATTTCTATCTTGTGAGCCTGTGGAAGAACAGCTTAAGATTGTGAGAGGATTGTAGGTGTGTTGCAAAAAGTTTAAAGGTTATTAATTAAATTATTTTTGAAAGAAGTTCAAAGCACAGTAAGTATGTTCTTTTTTTAACTCTTTTTTTTTTTTTCAACATAATTTAAGTGTGCTGCTGAAGTTTAACTGTAGGTTCAAGAATGCCGTGAGATTAAAAAAAAGTTGAAGAACACTGCTCAGGACCAAGGGTCTCAAACTCAGTATCTTCACAGCTGGAGGAGGAAGATCACCAAGGTACAGTGGGGCCTGTGGCAACACTGAGGGCACTTATATGCATTTAGGAAGTGGCATCCCTTAGCTCCAGTGAATTTGTGCTGTGTGGGATGTGAGCTCACGGCTGCCAATCTTCCAAACTTCCATGAGATGCCAGAAATCAGGCTTTGTGTGACTTCTTCTCTTTCTTTTTAAAGGTTTCAAATTAAAGTATTTGACAAACCCTCTGGGGTTAACAGGCCTCAGGTCTCTGGTTGGAGGCCAGTACTCTGCTCCACATGCTCTGGGTTCTGAAGCTTCCCTTTCTAATTTCCTTGAGAGTATTATTTCCCCAGCCATAATGCACACGACACAGGAAGCCAGGCCTTCTGTCAGTCTGCAGGAGACGCCAGGGAAGGGTCTCCTTGGCAACCTGCAAGTGTGTCCCAGTAACACTTGCCCAGGCTTTGTCTGAGTCTTGAAGAAAAGCTACTTTGCCATCACTTAAATTTCATCTTAACCATGTTACAAGCTTCCAAGTTCTTTCAGAACCTGGCTTGGAAAGAGTTTTTGTTTGTATAAAAGCAAATACACACATTTTAATATATTCCTGCTCAAAACACCCTTTAAAACTGGAGTGTGTGGCTCTTGTCACATTGGCCTATCTGAGGTTTCCATACTCCGAGAATGCCTCTCCTTCCTCTCTCAGGAATGGGAACTGGGAAACCCAACTGCAGACAAAAGGCGATACTGTGAACATGCCAGTGGCTCATTTTTCTCCAATCACAGCGTTTGGCATTTTGGAAACCCTTACTTCAGCTCCTTATCATTAACCAGTTAAATCTGCTTTCAATAATCGAGCTGGTCAATGAATGATTGTCCTTGGCGATTCTTAATCACAGTAAGATATACTTCCCCACTTTTTAAATTGAGCTTCAGAGCTTCCTGTATCAGGACACTGTTGCTGACACAGTAATTGACCACGTTATTGAGCACACATTTTCACGGGCTTCATTTCATTTATTATTTTCGGAATCATGCAGTGGGCTTCTCATAGGTACCTCATGTCAATTGCAACTACTCTTGGAACTGGGGAGGTGATCTTGTAGCTATTAGGCTTTTCATACTGTTTAAAATATTTCATAATTCTCTTGCAGATCGCCTTGACCTTATTATAAAGCTTTCTTTTTAAAAACATAGATTACAAACAAAATTCATCCAATCCGCAGAGACTCTGCATTAAGGGAAGGATTGGGAAACAGTGAAATGCCACGTCCAGTTGAACGAGCCCCAGGAACCGGAGGGGCTCTGATTTCTCATCTGCTCACCACCATTCCTGCATCTGGGCCTCCACGTGGTGGAAACACTTCACAGAACCGAAGTGCGTGCACCCTCTCTCTCTCTCCCTCTCTGTGTTCTCTTTGCTGGGTGAAACAAAAGAAGCTGTGCAGAAAGTCTTTGCCATCTCTTTATGGCTTTTCAATTGGGGTCTTTTGATGAATGTCCAAGGGGAGAAAGATGTACTTTTAGAGATGCTCTTAAGATTTACAAGACTTAATTTTTTTCAGGGGTAAGCTGAGTTTAGTCAACACTGATAATTTGTTTGTAGGTTTGGTTTGGGGAATATTTTAACAACCATAAAGCAGGAGTTTGGAAGATATTAAGGTAATAAGAGAAGTAATTTAAACTTGGTTTATTGCTGTTGTCTACTTTGGCTTTTAATCAACAGAAATGACAGGCCCATTTCATTGTCTCTCTCACACTTTAAGTTCCTTGGGGACAAGGACCGTTTCTTGCATCTCTTTGGTATTCCCTTCCAGACCTTCCTTCAGCACATCGTACATGCTCACTGAATGAAAGAGGCTGAGACCTGCTGTCCTAGCCCCTTCTGTTCCAGCCAAAATTACCAATGAGTCATATAAGGCTCAATTAAAGAGATGAGGACAACGGTAAAGGGCTAACAGTGACATAGCTGCTCTCCTGGCTTTGATCTTACAGATCTGTCACAGCTAATGAAGCTGGTGGACAAGCTCTCATGGGGAGCTGCCCTGGCAGCATCGCACTGCTTTGTTATGATGATGTGAACACTGCAGGTGTGAGTCACCTTGAGGGAAAACTGGTACATTGGGTGGATCTTGCTGAGGTCGTTCATGATGAAGTAGAGCAGAGAGGCTCGGGCAGCTGCCGGCCGGTAGTGCTCTCGGGCCTCATTGATTTTCACTTCGGTCACCTTGGCCTCCTGCACCTGTTGGGAGAATAAATAGCCCACTGTTCAAACCAACCAAGGTTCTCTGAGAGTCAGCGTGGCCTCTTTGCCTGAGCAGACACGTGTCTGCACATGAGGTAGAATGAATTGGGATGGGGTAGTTAGTGGGTAGAGGGCAGAAAGGCTCCCGTGACCTTCCTTAGGAGAGCCCCAGGGAGAGAGGAGGTGGTGCACATCTAGGCCTTCACAGGGCGAGAGTGTCAGTTCTTCCAGCTGGGGAGTGTGGGCCATGCACATCTCTAGTCTCTGTCTCTAATGGAAAAGATGTCATGGAAAAGCAAAAAGTATGTATGACTTGAAAAGGAGCTAGAATGCCAAGCAGAGGAAATTCAGAGAAAGAAGAACAAAATAATTCTTTTTTTCTTAATCTTTATGAAATGGTTAGTGTCTAAATTCACAAAGAAGGTCTCTTTCAGTGGAATAGTCTATTTTTAGAAAACTTCTTATCACAAGTAAAGATCACACACATTGGGAGAGAGATTTCAGTTAACACATGCCACTAAATTCAAACCTCTATTTGCTCTGTCCTTAGGCTCCAAAATAGAACGAAAATACCAATAGTTTGTGGAAAAACAAAGGAAAAGGCAATCATTCCATACTGATTCCTATTGGAGATGTTCTCATAATAAATAATTATCAATACAAACTATAGGAGGAAGCACTACCAATAGACCTTTTCCAAAAAAAGTCACAAAAGACCAAAACAACAATAGAATTAGCATCTCAAGAACCGAAGATAATTGAACAACCTAAAACTCACCACTTAAGTGTGCTTAAGAGCAGGAGATACAAAAGAATGCGTACAACCAGGACATTGTAGAAAAGAACAGGTACACTTGAGAAAGAATTAACTAAAAATTCTAAAAATAAGATTACAGTTATTTAAATGAAAATAAAAAAGAGTACAGGTTGTGTAAGAGACTAGACTTGAAAAGAGGGTTATCAAACTAGAAAAGAGATCTGAGGAAATTGTTACAAAAGCAGCTCAAAAAAACAAAGACAGAAAATATACAAAATAAGTTATGAGATTTGGAGGATAGAATGAGACTTAAAGCATATCCAACAGAAATGAGCAGAGAATAGAGAGAGACAATATTTGAAGCTCTAATAGTTCAGAATTTTCCTAGCTGGGCATTGTGGTGCGTGTCTATAGTCCCAGCTACTGGGGAGGTTGAGAATCACTTGAGCCCAGGAGTTTGAGGTTGCTGTGAGCTATGATGCTATGATACTCTACCCAGGGTGACAAAGTGTGACTATATTAAAAAAAAAAAAAAAAAAAAGGAATTTTTCAGAGGTAATGAAAGGCCAGAGCTCTTACTTTGAAGAAGCTTATCACTCTTAAATATAATAGATAAAAATAAATACTACGTAGCAAAATTTTAGAATATCAGAGATGAAAATAAAATGCTAAAAGCAACTGGAAAAACAAGGGACATATCTATAAAGGAACAGCAGTTAGACCAAAAGCAGATTTTTAATAGCAAAAATGCTGTAAGATATCTTATAAAACTAAAGGAGAGGAAATGATCATAGTTAAAAATACTCTGAAGTTCTCAGATTGCTTGAGAGGCCTACAAAATTGCTTAACTTTAGAGTTTGTTTTTTATATGTAGATATATACACCTCTCTCTCTGTTTCTCCATATAAATATACACACACACCCTCATATATAAAATGAAATAAAGTTTTCATATATAAATAAAACATTAATAAATAATAATAAAAGTGTGAATCTTTTTAAAATCAACAAAACATAAAAGAAGGGGGATAAAGGAAAATTAAGAAAAATCAATAAAGGAGAAAAAAGGGAAAAGCATGCTTAATAGAAAACACATTCAGATAGTGGGGAAAAACTCAACGGTATCAAAGTATAAATTGGTTACATTCCAGCTGCTAAAAGACAAAGATTCTCAGAAGGGGGTGGAGCTGAACAAAACTCACATAATTGCTCAGTTGGTATTATGATAAGTTCATAGTCTTCAACCTCATCTGAGTCTTTAATGCTGTTCATTAATCTGCATGATTCTAGTCAAGTTTTATCCCCATTTCCCACAAGAACTGTGGTAAATCTTCACCCCTTTCCCCAGCTCTCTGTCTCACCACTATTCCCTCACTTTCTGCAGATGAATTTGACCCATGTGTTCACAAATTTTATTATAGAGACCATTGGGAAGGATTTACCTTAATTTACGCCTTTCCCTCCATTCCATTCACTATCTCTTCTACCCTAGTTGCACACTCAGACCATTTCTGTTTTCCCCTCATTCCTTATCACATTGGGAAATGACTGTCTTTCCAAAGATAAGGTCATCTGTTACCTGAATTATAGTTCCCTAACTTTGCCGGGTACTCCTCTGTATTGACTGGTCACTCTTATTCCAGCAAATTCAAATCCTCTCCTCAACTGCCTTTCCCCCTTTTTCTTTACAATCTATGCATCTTCCTTCCCCCAGATAGGACCTTGGCATGCTCAGGTCTCTCCCATCTCAGGGGAAAAGCCTCCAGAGGCCCCACATCCTCCTTAAGGTCCAATCCTTTCTCTCTACCATTTCTTACAACAGTTCTGCTTCTTTGAAGAGTTGTCTGTACTCACTTTCTCTTTCTCAGCTCTCGTTCTAATGCAGTCCGCCTTCTCTTCCCTTACTTCACTGAAACCATTCTTTTCAAATCATTAATAACTCCTTTTTGCAAAATTCAATAGACACATCTCAACCATATATTACTTGAGTTCTCAGTGGCATTCAGCACCACTGACATCCCTTCCTATTGAAATGCTTTCTTTTGTGATACTTTATTTCCCTGATCTTCCACTCATTTCTACCCTATTCCATGCTGCATGTTTTTGTTCTTCTCTTGGTGCTCAGAGCTCTGCTCTCAGTCTCGCCATTGCACACACCCCTCCTAGGCGGCTTCATCCACTCCCAAGTGTTCGATTGTCAACTGCTTGGTGATGACACTATTGCTGGCCGAGACCATATAACCAAAAACCTACAGGACATTTCCAACTGAATGGCTCAAAGGCGTTTCAAACTTGACATACCACAAACTAAAACCATCATTTCTTCTCGCCCCCACACTGACTTTTGTTCACCTTTTTTCAGGGATTGGCACCAGTATCTACCCAGATGTTTAATCCAGGAACCCAAGACTCTTCCTTTTTTTTTCTTTTTGAGACAGTCTCATTATGTTGCCTTCCATAGAGTATCATGGCATCACAGCTCATAGCAACCTTAAACTCTTGGGCTTGAGTATTCTCTTATCTCAGCCTTCCAAGTAGCTGGGACTACAGCCACCACAATGCTTGGCTATTTTGTTGTTGTTGTTGTTGCAGTTGTCATTGTTGTTTGACAGGCTCGGGCTGGATTCGAACCTGCCTGCCTCCCTGTACGTGGCGGGCGCCCTACCCACTGAGCTACGGTCACTGAGCCCCAAGACTTCTCCTTGATCACTCCTTTATCCCAAATGCAATCATAGTGAATCAAGTAGCAAGTTCTTCAGTTCCATTTCCTTAATTGCTCTCCAATTTGGCCACTCTTTTCTGTCACCACTGCCACCACTGTAATTCAGGATGCCCTCACCTCTAATTTGAATTCATGCGTCTCCTGCTATTTTCTCCAACTCCTGAATTACCCATCTCTCCTACAGACTGTAGCAAGAGCGATCTTTCTAAAGCAAAGATCTTGCCATGTTACTGTTCTGTTTAAAAGGAAAACAAAACCCCCAGACTCTTAAATGATCTGGAGAAAGCCCAGTCCTCTCAGCAGGATTCACAGTGGAAACTGAAGCTGTCTTTCATGGCTCATCTCCAGGGACCATTTCCAGTCCCCATCCCCCTCGAGTTCCAGTTACTCTCCTGGAAGCGTCCCCCTCCTTCTCGTCCAGCGTGGAGTGGGGTGAATGCACGTCATGTGCTCACGGCTCCCTGTGTGTCAGCCACGTCAGCCCGCATCACTGTTGTGTAACTGCCTATTTACTCATCTTTGTCCTGTAGAGGGCCCGGTCTGGGAACACTGGGATTCCGGCAAGTTCCTTATTGTATCTCCAACTTTCATCATAGACCTTGGGATATAGCAGCCTCCAAGTCAGTATTCATGGGGTGAATGAGTGAGAAAGAGAAAGAAGACCCAAAGAAAGGGAAGAATAAAAAGAAAAAAAAAGCTCCGTGCATCCTGTGGCACACAGAGGTACTTCGTACGAGTTCACGGACTTTGAAGAAAAGTCTAAAGAAAGAAGGGATGAGGAGGCAGGGAGACGAGATCAGTGAGGTGAGCCCAGCCTCTGACCTGCTCCCTGCAGGTGAGTCGGTTGTATCGCCTGTGTGTTCCAGGCCGGTGGAACTTCTGCCATAATCCCTTTACATGCTCTCACACCCCCATCTAGAGACTTGGAAGCCGGGGACAGCTGGCGGCAAAGCCTGGTGGTCACTCAACAGCTGTTGAGCCAATGCTAGTCTGGGCCTTCATCTCTCCAGCCCCCTCCCCCCACCAGGGTTGTGTGTTAACCCAGAGCGGGTAGCACGCCCTGGCTTATCTGCTTTGTCCATCATTACTTTTCACGTTCCTATCTTGTCCTGACCTGCAACAAAGTCTTTCATACTTAGAGAAATCCTAGAAATCTAATAGCAAGCAGCATATTCCCTCAAAGGTACGTTGCTCCAGGACACTGTATAGACACGCTCCATTCTGTCCAGGACCAGCATCTCAGCTTTCTTCTGTTCTAAGAGCAGGGGTCGGATGCAGAGGCCCTGTGTACGTCTAGTAGTCTCTAGGAAAGAGCAAGGACTTGTGTCCCTTCCCTAGCAAATCAAGTCTTCCAGGCCCCCAGAAAGGAGAATAAAAGCCTTCCAGATATTGCTAACTAAAGGAAGAAAGCTACACACAGCAGCATAATTGTTTCCCAGGATGATACGGTTTTTGAGAGCTGAGTTTCCCAGCAAGTCATTGAAGTGTTCTCATTAAAGTCAGACTTGTGATATTTTTGCAGTCCAGTGGGTTTTCTCAGGATGCAATCATGCCCAAACCAGTCAACCTTCACAGCAACATGATTCTTTAGCTTCAGGGCAGTTCCACAAACTATCTATCTGAGGCCTCGAGTTTGAGTGACCATTCCCTGCACAGAAGACCAGGATCTGTGCAAAATTAAGTGCTCATCAAATGTCTGTGCTACTGGGATGTCAAAAAAGTATTTTCCAAAAGGTGGAAACTCTACAATATGGGAGGCAGTCATTTCAGGAATCCTGCCTAAGTGGGCTTTCTAGAAGAAACTTGCTAACATACAGAAGCTATCTGTTACTCTAACTTTTTTCTAAAAGTCAGACTCAGGGACAAAGAGGAGAGCCTGGCAGGGGCCCCCCAGCCTCGGTTGCATTTCTGCACCGGTTAGTCGGGACAGTCTTGCCTTTTTCTCAATTTCCGCAGCGGTCTGCTTGGTGACCTCTAGGTTCTCCACCAAGGCTGTTTCTCCCAGGAAGTTCCCCGATGCTGAGGAGAGGCAAGAAAGCAGGTTGTCTTCCAATGTCTTGAGGGTGATTTTGAATCCATTCTGCTGTTTCGTGAGCTCAGACTGCAAATATCAAGCAAGAGGGAGTCAGGAGTAGATCTCCCCAGTACCCAACTCTGGGGATAGGTCTGAATAAATGAGGGTTTATGGGGCCAGAATCTCTTCCCTTGGTGACAGTAAACTGGAGGCAGAATGGCAGAGATCAGGAGACCAGGAGCAGAAGAGAAAAGTGAATGAGTCGAACCCCTGCCACACTGTGTGACAGGCACGTGACCTTGGGCCAAGTTACCCTTTCTACTTTCAGCACCTCTGTGGGGACTCTGAGGACTTTTGTGTTGTGCTTAATACAGTGCTGACACAGGCAGCATTCACTGAATGGAACGTCCTTATGTGAATGGAGGTGGGGTCTAGGCTTAGTTTTCTGGAGGGTCCTCTCTATTGCCACTTTACTGTCCCTGAATGAACAGCTCTCCAGTAAATGAGTTGTTTTTTAAAATCCCCCAAATCAACAGAAACTGCTTAGACCAGATGGTTTGTAGGCCTGGGTGCTAGCATCCCAGAAGACTCCACCCCATCTTCCCTCTATGAAGGTTTTTCCCACACCCTAAAGGGCTGGATATTTTGTGCTTTTATTTTGGGGTGTAGGGAGTTAACTTCAGGCCTCTGTGGTCTTTGTGCCCTGACACTGCCTTTGATCTGTGGAAAAAACAACCTTCCTTGTTAAAAGCTCTGGTTAGGACCACCTTGGCCTGTCTTTCTTCTGTGTTTTAAAAACACGTATCTCCATCCCGTCTTAAGACTAGGATTTACTGTTCTCTCTGCTGTGACTGCTCCGTGCTCAGAGGTTTTAAAATTATTTAGGAATTAGCTCAGGTGCCCCGAGTCCTCATAGAGTCTTTTTCTCACCACCACGGTTTAAATCAGACCTCTAGCTTTCAGGTAGCACCCTGTTTTTCTTTCTGGAAAGTTCTTATCACTACATGAATGACGTTATTTATTGGTTTGCATTCTTATTTCCATGTTCCTCCACTGGACTGTAAGCTCCACGAGGACAGGGATGTGGTTTTCCTTTTTCACTGTGCCACACCTGCAATGTGGCGCTCATAGGTATCTGTTCAATTTGAGAGTGACTGCAGGGGAACTCTCCCAGCGAGCCCACCCTGAACTCAGTTTCACACACACGGGAATTCTGAGCTCATACGTTTAAAGAGAGGACAAAAAGCACGCTATCTGCTACGGGCCGAATTGTGTTCTCCCAGAATCCATATATTGAACTTCTAACTCCCTGTTAAGACTGCATTGGAAATAGGACCTCTAAGGAGATTAAGGTTAAAGGAGGTGATAAGGGTGGAGCCCTTGCCCCATGGGATCAGTACCCTCCCAAGAGGAATCCAAGAGCCTTCTCCAGGCTCAAAGAGGTCATGTGAAGACACAGTGAGAAGGTGGCTGCCTGCAAGCCAGGAAGACAGGCCTCCGCAGGCCTACCCTGCAGGCACCCTGATCTCAGGCTCCAGCCTCTGGAACTGTGACAAGTACGTGTCTATTGTTTAAGCCACTCACTTGGTCTATGGTATTGTTTTATGGCAGCCTGAGCTGACTAAGACATGGCCCTAAAATTGTTGAAGCTATTTCTGCTGTCCGTGCAGAATTTCATTCCACTGGGTTCTGGACACAGATGTGTGGTCAGAGACCCTCATGTTCATAGCCCTGTGCTAGGCCCTGCCCTTGGCCACATAGTTTCCATTCTCCCGGCTGCCTTTGTTCTGTTCTTCCACTGGCCCTGCCCTTCTTTTCCCGGTGTGGTGTTCCTAGGTGGCTGGATGGGGCTGGTGGGTCCTGCAGTATCACCTGCTCTGCCCCAGAAAAAAAAAAGCCCCTCCCCCCAGGGGTTCTGCAGCAACTGAGCACCTTCCTCCTCCAGTCCTCAGTGGACACCCAGCGTACCTTCAACTTCTCCAGGTCTGGCCTCTCCATGCTGACCACGGCAGCCAGCAGCTGGTCCTCCAGACCATCCCTGGTCACAGTGAAGTTGATCAGAGTGGCCTGAGCCTGCAGCTCCGGCTGGTAGTGAGGATTGGCCAGCTTGGTGTGAAGGATGAGCTGGAATTTGGGATTGTACTCATACTCTTTGTCTCCGATTTTAATGAATCTGGAACATAAAAGCTCCCCTAAAGCAGAGTGCCTTCCTAGCTCCCCTGAAGCAGAGTGCCTTCCTACAAGATTTACTCAGGTCAGGAACAGAACTCTAGATTTGTTTTCTTGTTTTTTTTTTTCAAGATCATAACAAACAGTGTTACCATATTCCGATAGATTCCTCCTCAGCACCCCTAGCATGAGGCCCAGGATCCTTTTTTGTTTTAATGTGGGGAACTGGACTTTCTCCCATGGCCACCGTGGTTGATTTTTGCACCTGCAGCTGTGGGGAGAGCCGTCCCCATTGTGCCAGAGTAGATTAGCACACTGTGAAAGATTTCCAGCAGATGGCAGCCAAGTGTTTGGAGGAAGGAGACACTTCTAGTTTGCACAAAAGTGCTCTATAGGCCAGCACTGAGGCTTACTTTTTCTGATGACTGAATTTCTATCGGGAGAAAATGATTAAACAAGTAAATGAGCACAACTGAAGGACATCCAAGGGCAATTTACGGCCTGGGCAGCTGGTGAGGTCCTGTGTCAAGCAGCCCTCCATGACAATCATCGCTCCCTACAGTGTGGACCATTGTCCTTCCCTCCGCCCTCCTCTCTCCATACCACCATCCCTTCCTGCCATCCACTTGCTAAGCCCTGCCCATGCACCAGCACCCACAGCAGCAGAGGCTCATCAAATTGACAGCAGCCGAGTTCCTGGAATCAGACATCTGTCCCCAATCAAATGCTCATGCTGGAAAGTCCGTCAGCTCTTTGACCAACTTTCCTTCTTAAGTTCCTCCAAATTGTTCACTGTGGCCATTTAGGAGGAAATCAAGGAGGATACTGACTAATGGAGGCAAACTTATTCCAGGAAACTTTCTCTAGGAGATAATGGCAGCTAAATAGCCTCTGCCAGAAGAAAGGAAGGCTGGCGTGCTCCAGGGAGCCCCCTGCCATGCTCCAGGGAGCCCCCTGCCATGAGCAGAGGAGTGGAGATTCTAGAAAGAGCGGACCTATCCACAGGGCCATGACCCAGCTCCCCACACAGGGTCAGCAACACCACCGGTCCTACCGTCCTTTTTTAATGACTTCTCTCCCCAGCAGGGGCCCCAGGATGGGATCAATGGACTCTTCCAGGTTTTCAATCAGCACTGTATGTCCGGCTTCCAGGGCGTGCTCGATGGTTTGAAGGTAGCTGTGGAAGCAAGTCTGGGTCAGGCCGTCTGGGTCAGGCTGTCTGAGCCTGTGGCAAGGTGTGGAATCAGAAGCAATTTAACAAGACAACGGTGGCCTCTGAGGCACGGTGGAAAATGTGGAGGCTACTTGGAATGTCTTCAGGGGCCACATTTTTTTTTTTCTATTTAAAGTGATAGTTATGTGATTTCCTACATTTTTTTTAATAGGGAGAAATTATAAGATTCAAAAGGAAAATGAAAACAAACCATCGTCCCTCCACTTTCCCTTAACATTTTGATGGTTATTGTGTGTGTTTGGATGGATTGTATTTTCAAGCTTAGTTTTCATATATATTGGATTCTCATGGCACCTTGTATGTGAAAGGTAAATATTTCCCTATTTCATGAAATATTCATCCATACTATTTCTGAGTATTAGAACACATTGACACACCTTAATTTATCAATCAGTCAACAAAAAGTTGAGTTACTTTTAACTTTTCAATGTTACGTAGAATTTAATCATTGTGCCAATAGGCCAATTTTCCCTAAGTCTTTTTATAAATTTGATGGAATGTGATATAATTCACACACAAAATAAAAATAAAACTTTACTGAACTTGACCAAAGGCCTTAAAGTTAACCAAAAAGAATATAGTTAGGATGGTCAAGGGAAAAAATGATAATGAGGAAGAGGAGAGACTCATATCATCTAATACAAATATTTTGTATAACTTCAATTGTACAGGTGTATAGAAAGAAGTCTTTTATTTGCATTTATTTATTTATTATTGTGCTAAGGACACTTACCATGAGCTCTCTCTCTTCTTTTCAAAATTTTAAGTGCACAACACTACATTGTTAGCAATAGGCACTGTGTTGCATAGCAGCTATTTACAACTTATTATAGAAAGAAGTCTTAAAAGACTTCATATACCTGGCAGCACCTGTGGCTCAGTGAGTAGGGCACTGGCCCCATATACCCAGGATTGTGGGTTCAAACCTGACCCCAGCCAAACTGCAATAAAAAATAGTCAGACGTTTTGTGGCGGGCGCCTGTGGTCCCAGCTACTCGGGAGGCTGAGGCAAGAGAATCGCCTAAGCCCAGGAGGTGGAGGTTGCTATTGGAGGTTGCTATGAGCTGTGATGCCACAGCACTCTACCGAGGGTGACAAAGTGAGACTCTGTCTCTTAAAAAAAAAAAAAAAAAGACTTCGTATACCAAAATGTTAGCAGGGATCTTGAATGATGAATTATGGGAGTTTTTATTTCATTTTTAACTCTTCCTTCCCTCTTCTTTATAATGATGATACATTACTTTTGTAATGTGAAGTACTACAATAAATGTTACTAAATATGGAACTAAATAATTAAAGGCTGGTACAGTATTAGATAAACAGAAAAGAATAAAACCCCTATTTAGTAAAATAATCTAATATGTAGCAAAGTGGCATCTCTAATTAATCAAGAAAAAGATGAAAAATTCAATGGATGATACTGGAACAGTAGGTAACCACTTGGAAAATTAGTCTGTACCTCACATAGTAGCTTCAAATATATTTAAGTTGATTGGATTTCAGTGTAAAAAGAAAACCTGTAAAAACCTAAAAAATGTAGGTTAACATTTAAATAATTCCTGGAGAAAAAAGACTTCTCTAGGCATTATCTAGAGATGAGATGGGTGACAATTCAGATCAAATAACAGCTAAAGTAAATGAACTTCAGCATGTCAAACCGCACAAATAAAATTAAAAGGCAAATGAGACACTTGAACACTCATTTTCATGCAAATGGTGAAAGAAGATGATGCATATTATATATGATACAGTATTTGTATTCAAGTAACACATAACAAACCGAGAAAACCACCTAATAGAAAACTAGTCGATAGACAGGAACAGGGAATTAACTGAATGGATATTTGTCCAAGGTCTGTGATGTGTCAGGGAGCGTTTTAGATACAAGAGATACAGCAGTGAGCAAAAAGACACACTTCTATCTAAAACATGTTTGTTAGTAAATCATAGAGGAATACTTTGGTCAAGGTTTGGGGAGAAGGCCAGGGTTAGATCACTCTGGGATGAAGATGAAGATAAAAATATGAATACATCATGTTGTGACTGAGCATTCATTCCTCAACACAGTTCACTCTGTAAGAAGGATCCCTTTTAGTATTCAGTATTTTCTCTGACTATTATGTTTAATATTACTTGTTTGATTTAAATAACACTGGGTGATCTGGACCTCCAGGCAAGAATGCTTAGGATGTGTGGCAGGAACAACAGACCTCGTTTCAGGGGTCCCGTGCTAGAGTGGATAAATCTCAAAGTCAGGATGGCCTGGGTTCTAAAACATTGCTTCTATTACTTTAAAAAAAGTATTAATGAATGTGTTTTTAATTGTGGTAAAATATGTATAAAATTTACGGTCTTAACCATTTTTAAATTGAGCGGGATTCATGTTGTTGTGCATCTATCATCAGCATACGTGCTCGGAACTGTCCTTGCAAAACAGAAACTGTCCCCAATTAAACACTAGCTCCCTATTCCCCTCTCCTCTGCAGCCCCTGGCAGCTGCCACTCCACCGTCTGTCTATGAAGGTGACTACCCCAGGTACCTCGGGCGAGGGAAGCGTACCGTACTTCTCTGCTTGTCACTGGCTGATTTCACTAAGCGTAGTATCTTTACCATCCATCCCTACTGTGGCAGGTCAGAACTGACTTCCTTTTAGGACTGAGCAATATCCCATCGTACGGGCGCACCACATTTTGTTGACTATTCATCTGCCCATGGCAGCTTTGGCTGCTTCCGCCTTTTGGCTGTTGTGAGCAGGGCTGCTGTGACCATGAGTGCAAACTTTCCATCACTTTTAAAATGGCATTTTCTTGGGGAACTTGCTTAACTTCTGCAAACCTCAGATGTGAAATGACAACAATAACACTGACCTTATTGGCTGTGTGAACTAAGAAAAGCATGAGGCACAAGTCCCCTAACACCAAGCGTGACACATGTCTGCCCCCTAATAAATGGTATCGGCCTGCCCTCCCCTCACCCACCGCTTCTTCCTGTTTGCCCCACATGTCCTAATGGCACAGAATAAGAATTGAGCACCCAAACTATAAAGCTATGTTGTGAAGGGCTGGTGAAGCAATGGTCGAGAGATACTAAGGCCCAGGTTGGGGAGGCAGGGCGGTGTGCTCAGCCACTCACCCTTTCTGACCAGTCTGGACCACCCGGAGGCCTGCGCCGTATTTACTCTGGATCCATTTGGCGCCTTGCAGCTGAGGGTCCACCATGAGCGGCCAGCGCTCGCAGTGGAGGAGGATGGTGGCGTTCTCCACGGACATGCGGTCAGCAGGGAGGCCCTGGTTCTGCCAGGCAGCCACGTTGGCGTCATCTGTCAGCATCTGCAGGGGGTCCAGGGCTGGGGTGACCGGGATGGGAGCCTGGTGAGAAAGAAACACCACCCCTACTCAACAGAGGATGCTTTCTCAGCTGGGGTGCGGTGGGGAATACGCAGGATTTCACTCACTGACATAACTTATTTAAAAGCAAGATCACCATCCCCTGAAGAGTGCTTTTCTGGTTGTCTGATTATTTCTGGAAGCAGGTTCTGTCAAAGCCCTGATGGTCTTTTTGCTCTTGACAGATGACTGACAGCAGAAATTCAGCCCCTGTGACTGACTCTTTGTTCTTTGGCACCTTCACCTTAATCAAGTTTCTACTAGATTGTTTGGTGTTTTAGTCTATAACCCCCTCCTTGCCCAGCCCTGGTAATGGTGTTCCTTCTCTGCTACATTTCTGAGATCCCCCTGCCTGCTCCAGGAACTAGCAACAGGCCCCCTTTGCACCCAGAGGGTTTGCCCCCACCTGCACCAGTCTACACGAACTGCTCTCTCCTCAGCTATTTCACCAGCTTGTGAGGGGCTGAGAGGGCTTGCTTCCCTTTCCCTCTCCCCAGGGCTGCTTGCAGTTCCCCTCTCTGTAAAGCTGCCTGCAGTGCCGCTAGCCGGAGAACACCTCTGACTTGTCTGTGTCCTGCTGGGCAGAGCTCCCCAGCCAGCACTAGACCCTTCCTTTTCCTTTCTGATCACCTCTCTGCTCACTTAATTCTTTTTCAAGCCATCTTTTTCATTGGTGACTCATTTTTCCCCCCAAATTGAGGTGACATTCACATAACATAGTTAATCATTTTAAAGTGCACAATTCAGGGGCAATTAGTACCTTCACCATGTTGTGCGACCATCAGCTCTATCTAGTTGCCAGACATGTTCATTGCCCCACAAGGAAACTTTACACTCATTAAACAAAGCCTGCCCGCCCATTTCCCTCTACCTCCAGCTGCTGGAAACTACTAATATGTGTTCTATCTCTGTGGATTTTCCTACTCTAGATATTTAATATAAGTGGAATCATACAGTATGTGACCTTTTGTGCTGGCTACTTCCACTTAGCATCATATTTTTGAATACCCTTTCAACCCCTTCATCTCTCTCCTCTCTGAGGTTTGTTTTGCCCAGGTCCCTCAAGAAAACGTCCCCAAACAACCTCCTGTGCTTTTATCTGTATCTGCTCAGGGCACAAATGGTCAGGGCCAGAACATTAAGCCGACCTCCAAAGGGAAATGGGCCCCTGGGGGTTCTTGTTCTGGAATCAGAAATGTGTTTACATATTATTTCTCTCTCTGTAATCATACGCATTCTATTTTACATGCTCAAGATCATCACGCTGAGACCAAGTCACCGGCTTTACCAGACTGCCAAAGAAGTTTGTGAACAAATGCGCTTAAGAAGCCCAAACATGGGCAGAAAAATCCTCACTCAATCACCCCTGGGGTCTCTTCATCTTTGTTCACCAAGTTAATGATGGTTCTTTCAATGATCTCAATCCTTCATGCGTGTTTAAGATGAATACAACAGCAGCTTTATTTTTTGTTTATTTACTAGTACTGTTAACAATTTTTTTTTTTTTTTTTTCCAGTTTTGGCCAGGGCTGGGTTTGAACCTGCCACCTCCAGTATATGGGGCCAGCACCCTACTCCTTTGAGCTACAGGCACCGCCCTACTGTTAACAGTTTTTTAAATCACAGTTCAGTGAATCACTGGGTTAAGTAGGATTTTAGGAGCTGAGCCGGGACGACCACCATCACCATACATTCTAAGGAGACAAAAGGATTTTGGAATCCAGCCTTTACTTTACGTTGTGAAATTTGGGGGTGACTCATACCGCAGCTAACTTTTTATCAACCAATTTCCTCAGTTGGACTGAGAATGTGGGAAGGTGTCCTGGCCTTGAATGTGTTTTGTGCCTCCTGTATAGTGGAGCATCAGGTCCTAATCAGGTATCTGATTACTGACCATGAGTGGTGGCAAAGGGATTGACTCTGATGGTAGGGTCCAGGTGTAACTATGAACATCCTTTAGTCAGGAACTAGTATGTACGCACTTCATTATGCTTGGGGAGAGGTGTTGAGGGAGGAGTTGGGAGTAATAGCCACTCAGTTATGGGGCAGGGACGAGCTGGCCCAGGTAAGAACAGGTGTGTAGGAGCTTGGGTGAGCTCACATGACGGAGCAGACGGGCTGCTTCCACATGGCTATCTGAGAGTCATGGGCACAAATTGTGCAGCTTTGGGGCCTAGTGACAAGGTGCCAGGAAGAATCTGGGAAAGGAACTTCCTCTGACTTCTCCTACAAACTCTGGCTGTGGGGCAGGGAGATCAGAGGGAAGTGCAGGGTTCTTTTGGTGTCTCCTTGGCTTCACAGCTCTGAGGAGAAAGGAGACAGCCTGCTGGGCTGAGGACCAGCATCCACATGCATGGAGGACCTCATTAAGATGCCAGATGCTGTGTTTGGGTGGCTGAAGGGGGAGGTTAGTTAGTACAGGGCAGAGAGGAAGGACGTGGTCTGCAGGGCTTATGCCTGCTGCCCAGGGTGTGGTGGGTGTGAATGAGCAAGAGGGTGTTAGAAGATTCCAGTTAGTGTTATCACGTGATCTCAGTGCTGCCCACAGGCTGCTGAGATCAGGAGGAAGACAGGCCGTACGTACGTCTAGCCGGCTCAGGTAGGGTCTCCAGGTCCCGTCCATGAGGCTCTGCCGGTATTTCTTTGTAAAGAAGCCGAGGTAGGAAATGAAAGCCGATGTAAGTAAAATGTCTCCACAGAACGTCCTTTCCTGCTGTTGGAAGTTCTGCACGGCTTCTGCCCACCTCACATTTTCAGAAGTGAGTCCTCCAACCTACCATTTCAAAGGCCAGAAGAGAGAGGACTTGTCACACTACAGGCTGCACAACCATGGGCATAAAAGGCTTAGAACACCATTTATGTGGCCCCTGTGATCTCCTGGGAGCATTCCAGCAAATAAGCCCCCAACTCTGCTGTGTGTCATGTGGGTTGTGAAAAGGTTTGCAACACAGGCTCTTGCTTTCTATGTGGGGGATGGATACCCCCACCTCAAAGGGCTGCCAAGGGAGAGGACTGAAAGTGATCATGCATGCTAATCATTTAGCACCGGTTCTCTAGAGAATTAAGGACCTATTCCTTCTCCTAATTCTGGAGAAATGAGAGTAAATAAAATCAAGTCCACTGTGAATATCTGCCTGAAGAACCTCTGGCAGAGAGATAGACACGGAATTGAGACATGGAGTTTGGAAATACTGCAAAGATACGGATGTGTACAAAGCATTGTGGACTGCAGAGCACGTCCCATTTCCTGGCCCACACTGGGGTGGCACGACTCTCCCCAGGCACACTTATCCTGGGAGGAGAGCCATCCCTTCTGTAGAGGACTGGTAGGTGTACGATGGAGCTTAGCATATGTGTTAGCCCTTTTCCTTTATTCTGTCCTTGAATGATAGTATTGTAGAACATCAGAGCTGGGACAGACCCCAGGGATCTGCCAACCCGACAATTCCCAGGCCAGTTTGTAGATTACACAGAGACCAGGTATCTCGCCCGAACATCCTAACGCCTAGAGGAGAGGGACACACGACCTCCCAGGAGGACTGACTCAGAAAATTCTCCAGCTGGGCAAAGAAGGCTGTGCTAAGCCTGGAAACCAAGCAGGGTGCTGAGTGGAAGGCCAGCCAGCTAGGAGCCCTGAAGAACCCCTGGCATGCTGGCAGAGGTGCTGCCCCAAACCGATGCTGATCATCTCTAGTCTATGCGGCAGCTGGTGTAGCAAATGCCTCCCAGACACCAGTGGCTCTCCCCACTGAAGCACGGCTTTAGTTCGGGATGCGATGACTCATCTCTCTCCAGATTGAAAAGTCTGGCTTTGTTAGAAAAACAAACAGTGGCTGGAACAAATGTAAAAAGGTATTGATTGTACTTCCCGTCACTGGTGTAAAGACCCTAGATTAAAGAGCAATCACATCCGTGGACTCTGCTTCACAGGATCTGAGCTGACATAGGTGATGAGAAATATAAGCCATGGAGCAGTAAAAAGGGCCACTAATTCGTTGATGCTTCTGTCCTTAAGATTTGGTGTCTAAGCTCTCCTCCCTCGCATCTGTGAGTGCCTTGATGTACACGGCAGGAGTGACACTGTGCCCTTTTCAGTCCCAGACCTTCAGAGATTGGGACTTGCCACCTCTTATCACTTGGAATGCTAGTGCTTGGAGCCCTGAGTCATTTTATATGTAAGACACTCATCTACCCTGTTGGAGAGATTGCCCCGAGCCTACATGGCAAGGGAGGGCGGCCCAGCTGAGCCCTCTGTCCCCGCCACCCCTGCCTGGGCATCAGACATATGAAGAAGTCATCCTGGACCCCCTGACCCAGGCCAGCCACCAGCTGAATAACACTGCTTGGCCCCAGCCACCACCACACGGAGCAGAACTGACCAGCTGACCCCTGCCCACTTTCCTGACCCACAGACCTGTGAGATATAATGAAATGGGTGGGTATTGTGTTAAATCATGTAAGCTTTGGGTAATTTGTTATGTAGCAACAGTTATCCACAGCACAAGCAGCTGCTTCAGACCTTCAGACTGAAGATGTGTCTTCTCAGGAAGGCCAGAGCCTGTGTATGTGGGTGTATATCGGCACACGTGTGTGCATGTCTGCACATGTGTGTGTTCAGAAATGCTCAGGGCTGACAAGTCCCATTCTTTTCTGCTTCTAGTTCAGTTCCTGATCTCTGTCACGCCTTTATCATCAAATGTTTTGCAGATAGGAACTTCCCAGTTTGCCTGTAAAGTTCCAGCTTTGCCTTTTAATGCTTCCTCTGGCTAACACCCATGCACATGAGTGTGGTGTTGTCTTGCACAGGCTGGCTGATAGATTTTGTGTTCCCTGTCACCCAGCCATCTCTAGGAGAAAGCTCCTTTGTCTGGATCTGGCATCCACACTTTTCTCAGGACTTGTTCCTGGATCCCAGCACATTTTAACATTTCCCCCCAGGTCACAGTGGTGCTGAGCTGAGTTCATCTATTCTGCACCTCTGCGGCACTTGACAAGCACTGCTTATCTAATTACAGCTGGGCTTGCAGAGGCTCAGGCTCACCAGGCGGTTGGCGAGGGAGATGATGCCCGCCGTGGCTTCCGCTTCTTGCTGACATTTGAGTTTGTCTGCCGTTGCTCTCTCGAACTTGGCTGTGAGTTTTGCCAGGTTTTCATTAAGGTGCTATTTGGGAAGGAACACAGGATCGTTAGTAATTTCACTCAAGTCACATCCAGGGCACCTGGGATGAGTTTTCACAGGGAGGTGATTTTGAAGGAAGTGCTGGGAGTGAGGGGGAGGGGTGTCCTAAGGGACTGGGGAAGAAAGCAGGGCAGGGAAGAAAGGAAAGAAGCCAAAGAGGGGGTGATCTCAGGCAGAGTCCTAGGGAGGGGCTCAACTCAATCCTGCAGGGAGAGTGAGGAGGCGAAGTTCAGAGATGTCCCGACCCAGGGTGGGAGAACTGAGCTTCTGGGCTCCAACACCTCAGTCACTGAGTTGTCAACGACTGTGGGGTGTGACGGACGTGAAGGTGGGAGGGATGCATAGGTTTAGAATCTTCTTCTATTCTGGAAAAAGGGGTAACAGCCACCTGACAAAATAGTACAGGGGGTTGCTATTAGAAACAAACATATATTGAAGTCTGGGGTTAACTTGGCAATGGTCATCAGCATCCCAGGTTGGGCCTGGGAGGATGGCTGGCTGACTGCACCTGCTGCAGCTGATCTGAGGCTGGGCTGTCTGCATCCCAAGTTTCTCCCTGGCACTAAGAGCCTGGAAGTATAAGAGGAGGTTTATCGAACCTCATCTGCTCTCTTCCATTATCACAAAGTATAGGATCATTCTTTAAAAAGACATAGTTTCAATTTTTTGCAACTCATTAAGAGTTTAGAATTGAAGAGCCTGGACTTTGCTGCCTTCAGAATACATGTTAGCATGTACTAAGATTTACAGACATAGATTCCGCCAAATATGTCTCATGTTTGTGCAATAGCTGGCATTCAGGCTGCTTTGTGGGCCAGCACTAAGGCACAGGAGAAATCAATTAGGGCCAGGTTCATACAGCCAAGTAGTTCTCAGAGCAGACTGTGAGCCATTAGTTAATGATGGCAGACTTTCCTGTGTCCATTCACCTCTCGTACTTCCCAAGACTTCTCTAAATTGACATGAAGTAATTAAAAAAGTCATAAGCCCATAATACCAAGCCAATTGGTGAGGGTGTGTGAAGGTGAAGGAGTCCAGCAGATTTATGGAGGATCATACTGAAAGAGGAGTGCAGAGTGGGGGAGCAGGGAAGGAAGAACCTGTAACTCAGAGTTGGCTGATTAGTCTGCAGAGCCCCTCATCAACTGGGACTGTGCAGACTAATAGTGAAAATACCAGGTGTGATTGAGAGGGAAGCTGGAGCCTGTTTTCCCTATCCCATGTCTCCAACCACGTGTCCAGTATGCAAGCCACCAGACTATGTCACCAGGCCAGAGAGGCAGGAGAGTGAACAGAGGCAGAGGGAAAGCACTGCATTCTGGCATTTAGGACGCACCCAGCATAACTCATCAGATCTTGAAGAAAAAATCCCACTAAGCTCAGCACCCGTAGCACAGTGGTTACGGCACCAGCCACATACACCGAGGCTGGCAGGTTCAAACCTGGCCCAGGCAGCTAAACAATGACAACAGCAACAACAACAACAACAACAACAAAAAATAGCCGGGTGCCTGTAGTCCCAGCTACGTGGGAGGCTGAGGCCAGAGAGTCACTTAAGCCCAGGAGCTTGAGGTTGCTGTGAGCTGTCTCTCCAGACACTCTACGGAGGGGGACATAGTGAGACTCTGTCTCAAAAAAAAAAAAGTCCCACTAGTCAACCAGCTCTGACCCTGTCTGCAGAGATATAAATAGCTTTTGATGGCTACTTTTGTAAACAGGAAAGGACAAGAAAACACTGAATGAAAGCCTAGATTAAGAGAAAAAAGAAGAAAAAAAAATGACTTGAGAAAAAGGTAATTTCAGTAATAACTAAAAACAGCAACAGTAACAACAAACTTACAACCCTTCACAGTTTCTCAGAAGATTCAAGATTATTTCTTCTATGAAACAAGAACAAGATGCTATCAAAAGGAAGAGAGAGAGAACAAAAAAGCTCTTGTGGAAATTACCATTATTATTAATGTAAAATAATTAATTCAAGGGAAGGGTTACAAGATGAAAAGCATAAGAAAACCCACGGTGACAAAAAGATGTGTGGAGACAAAGGACCAATCTAGGGTGTCCGACATTCAACCAACACGCATTTCAGAAAAGATTAAAAAGAAAACAGAGGGGATTTTACCAAAGAATACAATGGCAATTTTCCAAAACTGAAGAAAATAAGTTTTTACGCGTCAAACATAATGAATAGAAAAAGAATGACAGCCACACACACTGATGTAAAGTTCCAGATGCCACAAATCAAGAAAAGGTTGAAATACTTCCAGAAAGGAGAGAGAGTGTTACATATACGAAGGAATAGTACCTGGACTGTTCAAGAGACTCCTTAGCATACAAGAGCATAAAGCATTCCACGTTGGATGGGGAAATAAATTAGCAACTAAGAATTCAGTACTCAGCAAAATAGTTCAGTTTAAGAACAAAATAAAGACATTTCCAGACCGTATCTGTTTAGAAAATTTACCTCCTACTTTACTTCTGAGAAAGTTACTTGAGAATGAGCCATAGTAAAATAAAAGAAGAAACTGAGGAAGAAGGCCTAGGTGGGGTTAGGAAGTCACTGGAAGTGACTCTAAGAACGGGGTGATGCTGCCACACTGATTGCAGCTCTAAACCAGGGGCGAGGGAGAAAGATCAGGAGCAACCAAAAAAGGTCTTCATAAAATACTGAATTGAATGGGGGAGCTGATACCAATAAAAAAAAAATAATAATAATAAAAAAAGAAAAAAGAAATAATGGAGGTTATGCAAATAAACGGGGTGGGGGGAGAAAAGGTAGCAGCTCCGGGGGAAAAAGTTGTATGACAAAAGGAATGTAACTATAGTGTACCACTTATCTGACATAAACAATATGACACGTTCACAAGCAGAAATGAAACTTAGCGGTTTTTCAACTTTACGAAGCAGTCTATGGACAGAGCATGGGACGCTTAATTCTGGTTATTGAAGAGAATATAGATTTTTCAGTCTTGGCAATTACAAAGCAAAAATACGGTAAGTGATGATGGCAGAAGTTGGGAGGCAGAAGGGAGCGAGAAGGGCTGAAGGCAAAGGTAAAAAATAGCTTCATCTTAAAAGCTGAGGGCTCCGATGTGATGGAACAGGAAATAAAGGTTATATCCACTAAAATTAGTTATCACAGTCATGTTTAGAAGACACGGGGACAGACAACTCATGGTCTCAGCCAGCTAGCAGGAAGTTCAACTGCCTCCTTAAGATACATCAAGAAATGGAAATACCAGCACAGCACATACACAGAAGTCAGAAAAGCAAATAAATAGAGAAAGGGAAGATAATAGTTGGATGAGTCTAGTGTTGAACAAAATAAAAGTTGGTGAAGATGATGACAGAATGCACAGAACGGTCTGCTTGAATTGGAAAGCTGCTTCTTAACTCCAGGGTCAATCAATCAATGTTAGGCAGGAATCTTGTGGTTATTTTTAGACTGGCTGGAAATCAGATTTTCATATAAAGGCTCCTGCTGTTTTAAATATTGGCAATTAATTAAATCATCTGCAAATAGTATCTGTGGGCCAAATAAAACACAGCTAAGTCTCTAGGTAGTAGTCTCCCGTTTGGCCACAGCCATCAAATGAAATAGATACAAGAAATAAGAGGTTTGTTATTTTTCATTAGAAGTCTTTCTCTACAGTGTGGTATTTTGCTCTGTGTAATTATATACTCAGTTTGAACGACTTATACTTCTTCTCATTCCTATTATATTTATAAATTGTACATTTATATATGTTCATTATAGAACACAAGAAAACATAGATTATCAAATAAATAAACGCAAACATACAAAATCCACCACTCCCAAGTAATTGCTACTGTTAACATTTTCAGGTACTTCTATTCTATGCACAGCAATTAAACTGAAATCATTTTGTAAAATCTGTCTTGAAATATGCTTTATTCTCTCCACTTTATGTATCTTGGAAATAAAATTCTTTACTTGGGATTGTCCTAAGATCCTGGGAGTAAGACTTGAGTGTGTGTGTGTGTGTGTGTGAGAGAGAGAGAGAGAGAGAGAGAGAGAGAGAGAGAGAGAGAGAGAGGGAGAGACACTAGGGTGAGCTGTCAATGGCCTCAGCAGTTTATAGAGATGAATTTTCTTGCCCTGGGTGGGCCTCTGTGCTAGGGATGGCTATCAGTCCATCTCCTCTGATGTCAGCAGGGCGTGTCCTTATTGTGGGGATGTTGACAGGCATGTGTATAAGCAAAAAACAGAGACAAGGCTGTTAAAAGCAAGAAAACATTTTTTGAAGAAAATATTTTGGCAGAAGAGAAGCGCCTTCCAAAGGTAGCCAAGTATTTTGAAGACATTCTTACTGCTTTCACAGGTTGAGTGGGCTCCTCATGTGAATGTTGGCTACTGAAAAGGTATAAACATTTTGGAAACATTTCCTTTGCACCAACTGTTCCTTTAGTTAAAATAACTTGAGTCAGGAAAACGCAGTTCTTCTTACACTTTTCTGGGAGCGCCCCAAGAAGAGGAAAATTAGCAGGGGGTGGGGAACACTTTCTCCCCTCAAAAGCAAGAATGGGGGTGCTGTGGTGTTTTGGACTTGGTGCTAGTTGAAGGGGCCATTGTCATGGTGATTACCACCTGTTTGCAGTAAACTGGTCCTCCAGGAACATCTGGATTTATAAAGCAAGCATGCTGAGAGGAGATGAGTTGTTTTACCAAAGCATCTTTTTGAAATAGAGGTTGGTTGCAAAGAACCTTTTTGCCAGAGCCTTTCGCCCTGGATTTCAATCTTAGGATCAGTAAACCCATACTGCATGAGGCCTGGGGGGTGTCTATAATCCTACCTTCCAGTTTGTAAAACCCTGTGTATCATCAGGATACATTGGCTTTAACAATCTTATTTTCCTAGAATGCACATGTAGATTTTCAAGATCCGGAACTTTTTTTTTTTTTTTGGATTTGAACGTGGTCCACGCAGGGGGCTAGATGTGCTGGTGACAGACAACACACACACTTGAAATGAGGCAAGAGAGTAAATGCCGAGCTAAATGATGTCCTGGTCCCTCCGTACACAGGTATTAGCCTGACAGTCTGTAACACTAATTACTACCTCTACCGCAGCAGATACCTCTGTTATCTATATGCCCTTCCCATGCTATGTGCTGGGCCTATGTAGTAACCTTGTAACTTCCCTAACCTTCTGTCGCTTTTGAGGCCAGGTAGCACCTTACACACCAAGGGTGCGGGCCAACCTGACCTTCCCTTGAATCACAATACTTTCACATCTGTCGCGTCTCTCATGACTCTCACGTGCACCCAAGCCCTAAAAATGTATGAAAGGGAGAAAGCAAGAGGTTGAGTTGGTGGGCTCGGTTTTTAGGACACTAGTCCACCAAGTCTCCCGGCTGGTGAATAAGGCCACTTCCTCTTCCAACTGGTGCCTGGAGTCTTCAGTCTGCGTCTGTTTCCTGCTACAGAAGGGGGCAGGGTGGGGAGTAGATACAGTCAGGCTCAGAGAGGTGGCGGGGGCTCTTGCTGCTCTCTGCAGCAGGGGCCAGGCTCTGAGCTCCTGGTTTACATGCAGCTCATTTTTTAATCCTCACAATAGTCCCACCAAGCAGGTACTCAGATTGTGTCCATTCTACTTCAGCAAGCTGAGGTCTGGGCATTTTAAAGACCTTTCTAAATATTATAGCTTGGATTGGAACTGAAGTCTGTGGACTCATGGACTGATTTTTAGCTGCTGTATTCGCCTTCATGATTACAATTTCTCTCTGTGCCCTCAGTAGTATCCATTTTACAGTTTTTGGCCAGGGCTGGGTTTGAACCCGCCACCTCCGGCATATGAAGCCAGTGCCCTACCCCTTTGAGCCACAGGCGCCACCCCAGTAGTATCCATTTTTGATGGGAAAGGTGAAGTTTAAGGGTGTAAAAATAAGGAATTCAAAATCTGAAGGCCACTTGAGGTAACGCCTATAATCTTAGCACTCTGGTAGACCGAGGCAGGTGGGTTGCTTGAGCTCAGGAGTTTGAGACCAGCCTGAGCAAGAGCGAGACCCAGAAAACATAAAATAGAAAAACTAGCTGGGCATGGGGGTGCACATCTGTAGTCCCAGCTACTTGGGAGGCTGAGGCAAGAGGAACGCTTGAACCCAGGATTTTGACATTGCAGTGAGCTCCACTGATGCCTTGGCACTTTACCCAGAGTGAGACACTGTCTCAAAAAAACAAAAAACAAAACAAACAAAAAAAAATCTGAGCTATTCGAATTTAAAAATATGGAACCTGAGTCATGTGACGGGAAGCTGTAACCTTTGTTTCTCTGATTAGAATAGCATTCTTCCTTATGTACCTTCTTTTGCAAAATGTGACAAAGGGCATCAGGGAAGACCCATTTCCTCTTCACTGTTGATTGATCTTCATTATAGATTATTTCCTCCCTTATTTTTTTCACACACAAAAAGATTTCATGACTATCACATTATTTAAGATGGAATGTTAAATATACTCCTTTAAATTGGAAAGGAAATAGAAACAAGCTGTGTGGAAAAGAAAACTACCCTTCGAAGCCAACAAGGCCTGTAGGTGTGCAATTAAGATGTTTGTTTGTAGGCACGGTTTGTTTGTGAGCCTTCCGCAAAGGGTTAAATTGTATAACTCATAAACCAGCCTTGTACAGAAAATGCTACAATCCTACTAAATGTCTTTGTTTTCTGCCTATGTAAGTAAGACCTTAACTTTTAACTCTGGAGCACTGATCCCGCTTCTCTGGAGTCTGTGTTTCCTGGATGGCTTTTCTCAGCTTTTCACTTGAATAGACTCTTTAAAACTGGGTTCTGATCCTTTCAATTATTTTAGGTTGATATGGGAAATCTCTCCAAATAGTTGTGAACCTGATATCACCATTCCCATCCCTTAGTCCTGAGTGAAGCAGATACAATAATAATAGCCACAGGGGGTTTATAAAGGCTAATGACTCTCACAGCTTTTCATTTATAGGCAGGGGACCACCTCCTAAACCACAGTATGTAACTGACTTTTAAAAGCTTCCATAAGACAATGCAGATAGCATACAACTCGCCTACATGTCTACGCTGCTGAGAGTGGGACGGGCAGATAGCTGCTGAACTGATTGTGCGGTAGTTCAAAAGGTGAAGGAAAGCAGCTAAACCTGCATTTCAAGGGACAGGGGGACAATGTCAAAGTTTTAACCTTTTATTCTTTACTATCAAGTCTGCAAAAATGTTGAATTCATTTGTGGCTAATAAGACGACAGTTGGGTCCTCGGATAATATTGTTCATCTGTTACACGTATCTGTTACCTTTTCCTCCCTCAGGGGTAAAAAAGGAAACCTTATACAACCAGAAGGTAAACCAACGGTCCATTGGAACTGTCTTGTTTGGCCTATATGGTGTTTGAGAAAGAAATGTCAAAAGTTGCCTCTATTAAAAAATGAGGAGATTTTGCATAAAAATTTGGTTTTTCCATTATGAACTAGAATAAAATCTTAAGGCTACTCCCCAGTGGCTGACAGACTGGACCCCTCTTGGCCAGGGGGATCCCCTAAAACTGAGTTGCTGGCTATGAGAAAGGAGATCAGACATGCCTCATCATGCCCCCTGCCTTCTTAGACATGTCCTCTGCGACTCATTAACAGGCCTAAGGCTGTGCAAGACACATCTGCAGGTCCTCAGTTAGACAGCAAACCACTTGAGTCTGTGTGTGAGTCCTGTAGTTTGTCTGTGATAACCAGACCCTTATTTTAACTCAGCATTCCTTTTCACTGACTTCTGGTTCATTAGACAGAGCCTAACTCTTTCAGCCAATTGTCAGCTAAAGAATCTTTTAAACCTACAAATAACTGGAGGTGCCTGTATCTCAATGGGTTGGGCGTTGGCCACATTAACTGAGGCTGGTGGGTTTGAACCCAGCCAGGGGCCAGCTAAAATCAACAATGACAACAGCAACAACAACAACAAAAACAAAATAGCTAGGCGTTGTGGCCGGTGCCTGTAGTCCCAGCTACTTGGGAGGCTAAGGCAAGAGAATCGTTTAAGCCCCAGAGTTTGAGGCTGCCATGAGCTGTGATGCCACGGCACTCTACCAAGGGCAACATAGTGAGGGTCTGTCTCAAAAAACCTAGAAGGCCCTGCTTCGAGATGTTTCACCTTTTTAGGCCAAACCAATATATGTTTTCTGCATATTGATTTATGGCTTTCCCTGTAGTCCCCATGTTCCCTGAAATGTATAAAACCAAACTGTATAAAACCCAACCACATTAAGTCAACTTGTTTAAGACTCTTAGGCATGGCTTCAGGTCATGGTCCTCAAATTTGGCTCAGAATAAACCTCTTTAAATTATTTTACAGAGTACGGCTTCTTATCTGTTGACACTCACTTCTCTTTAACCACAGCATTAGGCGTTGAGTAATGTCTGGGGAGAGTTGTTTGTATGGAGCCTAGATAGCAGGATGCTGGGGAGGGCTCTGGGTTTACTCACAGCGATCTTGGCTTTGATGACTGCCAGCTTCTCCTGGGCAGCTGTGAGGTCCAAGGTGGCTTTGCTCAGCGCTTGGCGCTTGGGTTCCACATCACAGAACACCTCATAAAACTGCACAATGTTGATGACCCAAGAGCAGAGGCCAGCAGCCGCGTAGGACTTGCTGGCCACAAACTCCGGGTTGAACTCTGGGTCTTGCAGATATGGCCTGATGGCTTTGAGGCAGTTGTCGTGGATGTTCTCTTTGTCGAAGTTGATTAGTGAGTCCAGGAAGCCATCCACTTTGGCCATGGTGACCTTGGCAGCCTTCCAGCTCCGGTCCTTGGGCACCTTGCCCCCAGGGGCCGTGAGTACCATCACCGCAGCACTGACATTGCTGACCGCCAGAGGTGGGGAACCAAAAGACTTGAGCTCAGTCAGGTTTGTCTGAGAAAAGAGAAGGAGGTTGTTAGGGGAAAATGAATGGGCTTTCTTTGTCCTCTCCCACTAATGGAGTTAGGTTGTGGAGTGATCAATCTCAAAGGGCTGCTTAAAAACCTGCAGCAGCCTTCTGAATTTTAAACGTCATGACTCATCCATAGGAAACCAAAGCTTCTCCCCAGTGGCTTCAGATTTCCCTGAATGGTTAGCCAAGACTCAGCTCCATTCTTTCAGCACTTCAACTGACTCGAAGCCCATTAGAAACACACAATTATTTCACATTCAACTGAAAAATATAAGGATGCCAACATACTCTGAAATATGCAGCATGCCATGAATAAAAGATAAGGTTATTATAAATTAATTTCCATCTTGGATTGAAGAGAATAGCACTGTAATCCAACTTAATTTTTTTTCTTTAATTAAACTGCTTTGTTCCATGAGCTTGTTCTACCTACACTTGACTGTCCTGATAGCAAAGCAGCGTATTCTTCCAGGAAATAATTCAGACAGAAAGCTGGGCACAGCCTGTGAATCAGCCGCTCTGCCTGGTCTCAGCTTTGTCCTCTGCCCCAAGTTTCACTTGCTCCAGAAAGATATGGCTGACGAGTTGACACTGGCAAATCACTTGAACATTCCAGAGCTTTCCTTCTTTGTCTGTAAACTGGGGACAGAGGGAGCCACTACTCTTCAGATGAAATTTCCTCATAAATGCATATGAAGTTGATTTTTAGCTTGCCATCTATTTCCTGAGATGCCTATGACCATGTGTAGAGAATCCTATAATTTTCTGTTGTTCAGTATTCATTTTGAATATAGGTTTAACTTTCTCATACCAGAAGCAGAGCTCAGTTGCCATTGACAGTTCCCAACTCTACCCCAAGCCCAACTGGCTCAAGCTGATGGCCTGAGATGTTGACCCAGGTGCACCTCTCCCACCTGACAGCCTGGGCTCCTGCTTTCCTTTCACTTCCTTCTGAACTATTTAGGAATCTGGCCAAGGACTTAAAGTGACCAGCACTTTATTACCACATTCTAGTTGCCACAAGATTTCCTCTCCCTCTCTCTCCCTGTCTGATTCTTTATTCTTTTTTGTGTGTGACCTAGGGATGGAGGACTGTCCTCCCAACTCCTGGAGCCCTCCCTGTCCAGCATCTGTAAGTAAAAATCTTTGAACTTGTTTCCTATTGTGGTAGTATATTGAATTTGCATCTTCCATCGGAAGAACCAGGGGATGCCCCAGACCTGGTTTTCCCTGGGATGCTGGGGAACACCCAAGGTTGACCTTCCAGTGTCAGAGCAGGCATAAACTGGGAGCATCTGCTGGTATCTATAATTTTCCTGTGTGAGGACTCCTGGTCATGGTTCAAACAGCTAGGCATTACGGTGTCTCCCAGGCAGAAGTATCTGTAAAAGGAGCCCTGAAAACACCCCTGGTCATCTCCCCTCATTCCTAGTTGGTACAACGTGGTTGCTACCTGCTCTGGTCCTGGAACCCCTGATGTAGCTGTGGGTTCTGAAAATACTGTGAAACCCCCTGCTTTCAGGGCTGAGTTTGTAAGTGGGCAGAAATCTTAACTTCAAAGCATAAATCTTTGTGTCAAATTAATTTGAGGTGCTCTCAGCCTGGAGATCCATAAACAAGGGAAATTATTTCTAGTCCCTAATGGAAGTATTGAGGAAGCTGCTCCGTTTTCTTTTGCAATGGTTTTCACATTTGGTCAAGACAAAGCTGTCAGGGCAGGAACCAAGGGCAGCGCAGGTTAGAGGGGACACCAGTGCACCTGTTGTCAGGGGCCCCTTAGAGGTGAGAGAGGGCAAATGGAAACGCAGAATGCCACAATTGTAAAATAGCCTAAGTTAAGCAGTGTGCAGAGATGGAAATATCATTGCTAATGTTTCCGTGTACAGTAACGACTTCCAGTCTTTTTCATGTATCTATAGATGAGTCATGACTCTCTTGGTTGTTAGTTGACAGAAGGCCTAGCTGAAGTACAGAGGGGGATTTTCTCACTCAGGTGTCTGGAAGGCTGGGCACGGAGCTGGCCATGGGCATGAGTGTCTGCAGGGCTCTGTGGACTTGCTCTTGCTTTTGTGTCCCCCCGTACCTGGGTTTCCTTCTTACACACTGGTTTCTTCATGTTGGAAGGCACATGGCCTGATGCTCGCCTCTGGGCCACCTTCTACCTCCCTCACTGTGCTTTAGCCATGATTGCCACATCCTTTTGGCATGTTGATTTGCCAAGCTCATTGCCAACTCAGGATGCTGCCAGGAACACTTCCTCTTAAGCCATCTGCATAGCTAATACCTCTGCATCCATCAAGATCTCAATTCAAGTGTCCCCTGTCCTGAAAAAAATCAACCCACCAATCTTCCCTTCTCAGTCATTACCATCTAGCGCTGTGAGAACGTCCTTCGGAGAATTTGAAATGACTACTGCCCTTTCCTTGGTCACTTACTATGTCCCTCTTCTTCCTGAGAGCAGGGACCCCAATCTATCTGGTTAACTGTGGGAGCCCCAGTGCCTAGAAGAGAAACTGTTACGTAGTAGGTAGCCCTCACTGGACGGCTAAATGGAAAGACAAGGGACTTTTCTCTAACACAAGTCAAGATTTCAAAAGTCCTTGGAAATGATCTTGCTTGGTTCAAGAT
The DNA here is from genome assembly GCA_963574355.1 of Loris lydekkerianus. NCBI lineage: Eukaryota > Metazoa > Chordata > Mammalia > Primates > Lorisidae > Loris > Loris lydekkerianus. The sequence continues at coordinate 13,024 of CAUYPK010050044.1, read as the reverse complement.
GAATCCTCAAGCCATTTACCTTGGGGTGGGCAGATATGGTACTGTAGTACTAGCAGAAACACAAGCTAGAAGAAACATTTTTCAGAAGGCAGATGTTGTTTTGAGCGAGCCAACTTCAGGTTCACTTGGCCTCATCCCACACTGCCTGAGGGCGACTGTTCTAGCTGTGACCTTGGCTTTCCTTGCTCTTCTGCAAGTATCTATCTGATGACCCCTTTGTTCCCCAGGCTTTCCTCAAGCTTCTTCTCAGGAAGGCCTCTGCCTCTCACCTTCTTTAATACACCAGCCTCCTCCTTCTCCACCCCCCTCCCCACTCCATAGCATTTGTCAGGTTCTGCTACTCAGTACTAATTGCTTTTTTATTATGCTTGTTTCCTCTTGTCCCTTACTTCTGCTAGATTATAAGCTTTATAGAGACAGTCTTTGTTCATAAATGTGTCACATGTCCCCAGAGCACTGCCTGGCACAAGAAGGGCAGTCATAAGTCTTCGCTGAGTGAATAAATGACAAACATGAGTGCAAAGTCTTCATGGGACAAACATTTTTTAAGCACGGGTCAGGCATTCATTTTGAGTGGTGGGGACGCAGCGGTGAACAAGAGGAGTAAAAGCCTGTTGCTCATTCACGTGGGGGAGACAGGCAATAAAAAAGGTAAATCTTCGAAATTTTGGTTACTGGAAAAGAATACCCCACCAGTGTTGACGAGATAGAGAATTCTTGGGATGTGATGATGCCAGGTCAGCTAGTGAGGGAGTCTCTGGGGAGGCCTCTCTGACCAGCTGACACAGCAGGTGGGATCTGAGGGAGGAGAAGACCTGCTGGAGGCTGTTCCAGGCTGCTCAGCTGGAGGGATGGTTTTGGGATGATTTAAGCACATCAAATCTCCACCTCAGATCACCAGGCTTTAGATTCTCATAAGGAGTGAGCAACCTAAATTCCTCATGTCAGTTTACAGTAGAGCTCGTGCTGGTAGGAGAATCTGACGCCACTACTGATGGGTCAGGATGCGGAGCTGAGGCAGGGATTGAGTGATGGGGAGCGGCTGTAAATACAGACAGAGTTTCCACCACCAGCCTGCTGCTCACCTCCTGATGTGCAGACCAGTCCCTAACAGGCCACAGAATGGTACCAGTCCACAGTCCAGGGGTGGGAACCACAGGAGTACAGGACAGTCAAGGGAGTGGTGGACATGAGAGCCCAGAGGTGGTCAGCTTCAGGGCAGACCACAAGGAGCTCCAGAGGGCATGGGGAGGGGTTTGAGTTTCATTGTAGTTTCAGTGGGAAGCCATGGAGAGTTTTGGGCAGGGAGTGCAGTGGTGTGGCTCGTGCTCTGAGATATGCTTATTGCAGTGTGGACACTCTGTGTCAGGTCTGGGCTGGATTTGGAAAGAGACAGGGGTGCTGCTGTAGCTGTCTAGCCAGGGCTGAGGGTGGCCTAGTGCAGGGTTTTTGCAGTGCAGATGGTGAGGAGTGATTAGACGTGGAGAACATATTTCAGAGCTAGTGTAGGCAGAACTTACTGACAACTTTAAAAAGAGGTGTGAGAGAAAAGTTACTAATTATTCTTCTTGAATAGGATTTTTTAAAAGTCTGTATATGGACAAGCCATAATTTATCTAAACCTAAGTCGCTTCCAAAAATTTACCTTATAGAGAATGCTTTGCTGATTCATCTATAGAAATCTTTGTGAAACTCCTAGATTAGTTTTTTAGGATAATCTTCCTTGAAGTAGATTTGCTAGGTCCAAGAGCAAAAACATTTCTTGTTCTTTGTACATAGGATCAGATTATTTCCCAGAAATTTCTACACTAATCATCAGTGTTTGAGAGAACCTATATATACTCCCATTCTTTTCAACATTGGTTAATATTTATTTTAATTTTTTCAATTTGATAGGTTGAAAATGGGATCATGACATTGCTTTAATTCACACATGTGCATATATTCACATATATGCATTTACTAGTGATGTTAAATATTTTTTTATTTGTGTGTTTACAAGTGATTTGAATCTCTTATTTTGTTCTTACCTTTCTCTCCTGGGCTATTTGTCTTTTTCTTTTTGATCACTGTATTTATTAGCTAGGGTGCCTGAGGCAAAAAAACGAGGAAAGCTAACTAGACAACTGCGGTAGAACCTCCATAGCTGACCGTCTCCCTACACTGACCACCTCCTTCACTTGAACTACTTTTCATAGACTGGACATACATGTGTACATATCAGCACCCTAGGCCTAGTTCCTTAGGTTGACGACTTCCCTATGTTAACGAGTTTGTTACAGTCCCTCGGCAGGTCAACTTACAGAGGATCTACTGCATTTATAAAAGTGTAGATTGAAGAGACCTAAGAGATAGTGTGTTACTCTGGGGTAGTAATGTAGGATGGGCTCAGTTGCGTGGCTCCATTTTCATCCCTGGGCAGTCCTGGCCAGCAGAGCCCACACTCTGGGGAAGGAGTCGCACAGCTGACGACAGGCTGGAGCCAAGCAATGACTACCTGGATCTTACTCTCGCCCCCTGCCCCCCTGTAACCTCCTGGTGCACAGGGTGGTCCAAGGCCTAGGAAGCTAGTGTGAAGGTGGCCCATTGACACAACCTGTGCAAAGGGGTCACTCAGGTTGTGGGGGGACCAAGAAAAGGGCCAAGTGTGGGTAGGGCAGTGAGTGGTGGGAGAGGAACCAAGGGGAAAATTTTAGGAGAGTTCAACAGAACTTTTTATAGGGAAAGGACACTTACTCTTTTTTCCTATCTGTTACACATTTCTTTTTAAATTTTGTTTATGGTATTTTGTGATCTACAGAAATTTAAAGTTTTTATATAGTTACACTTAGTAACCCTTTCCTAAATGATACTGTCTTTTGTTTCTATGCTTAGAAAGTCCTTTCACATATATAAAAATTGATCTGAGACCTTATGAGAAGTTTTCTAGCTCTTTTGCAGTTTCATTTCTTTCTTATTCTTAACTGTTTTATAGGGTAATTCTGTTTTGTCCATTTATGAAAAGGTTACATACTTATTGCAGAATATTTAGCAAAGGTAAAGATAAACATAAGAATGATAGGATCTGTGCCTGTAGCTCAGCAGTTAGGGCGCCAGTCACATACACTGAGCTGGTGGGTTCGAATCCAGCCCAGGCCGCCAAACAACAATAACTACAACCAAAAAATAGCTGAGCATCGTGGTGAGCACTTGGTAATCCCAGCTATTTGGGAGGCTGAGGCAAGAGAATCGCTTAAGCCCAAGAGTTTGAGGTTGCTGTGAACTGTGACACCACAGCACTCTACAAAGGGTGACATAGTGAGACTCTGTCTAAAAAAAAAAAAAAAAAAAAAGAAAAAAAATAAGAATCATAATTTTACTACTCAGAGATAAAACATTATTTATGTCCTGATGTGTTTCACTCAGTAACTTTATTCTTTATTTTTTCCTATCACTTTTGATTCTGTTATACATACATACATATGTACACACATAAATTTCTCTGTGTGTTTGTATATGAATAGATATATGATCACAAAATGATATACATATATTGATATATATACATATATGTACAAACATATATATATATCAATCACTGTGTATGCTATTTTTGAACCCACTTGTTCACTGAAAATACCTTAAAACTTTCTCATGTCAATTGTTTTTGTAGAATATGATGTTGAATAAATAATGCACAGTCTTCTCTCAGGTAAATGTACATAATTTATTGGGCCAACTCCATATTGTTGAACATTTAAGTTATTGCATCTTTAATAGTTAAACGATATGAACTTTTAATGACACTAGAGGCAAATGTACCAAAAAATCAAATTGGAGTTGGACTTGTATTTAACTTACCAACAAATTGGAGGAATAGCGACATCCTTACAAGATTGAATCTTTCAATATACAGATTTTGCATTTTTACATTTGTTTGTTCACATCTGTCTTTATATTCTTCAATGAGGAGGTGTAGTTTTCTCCACAGTTTCAACAAATTTCTTTACGCTTATTTGTACCTATGTTTTGGTTGTGATTTTGAAAATATATTTTCTAACTGGCTGTTGGGGTGGATATCAGGAAAGCTATTGTACTTTGTAATTTATTTTGTTACTGGCCCAAATTTGTTTTATTATATTTTGGTAAGATCCATAAATGACATAAATGACATTTGCATGATATTTCACAATTTTTATGTAATTAAGTTTTTACATTTATTATTGCATTGGCTAGGACTCTAGAACAATTTTAATTATACAGTGAATGGGGCTGTTATTGTACTTTCTGTATTTCAATGGCAGAACCTCCACTGTCCCACCATTAGATGGGTTGTTTTACTCTCTGATTGTTAGCATCTGCTAGCAAAATTCTCAAATATTCCTTTATTCCTAGTTTACTAACAGTTTTAGTAAAAAAAATGGATGTTGAAGTGTGTTAACTATCATTTTGACATTTCTCCAGGTGGCTATAGAGATTTTCTCTTTTGACATATGGTTGGGTCTGGTGCATGTACATAAATAGCCTCATATGCTGACAAATAATAGTATATATTACTGAATTAACTTTACCAGTTGGTAGCATGTTGTTGGTTTAATAAATGCTGGAGTCAATTACTAGTATTTTATACAGGTGCCTTACATAACTACTTACAAGTTAGATTAATCTGAAGTTTTCTTTTCTTGTGCTATATCCATCACCTTCAATATTAAGCTTATCACATAATGAGTACCCTGAGAAATCTCACAGGAAGAAGTCTAACTCCATTATCCTAGTGTTCCAAATACATTTGATTATCAAGCCCTTTTTCCTGATACTTGTTAATATTAAGCTAAAAGACAAATGACAGCCTAGGGGAGAAAACATTACAACATATCTATCAGGGGCTTAATAGCAAAAATATAAATTGTATAGAATACATGGGAATCAATAAGAAGAAAACTGCCTTTCAAGAAAATGGGCAAAAAATCTGGACAAATAGTGGACAGAAGAATAAATCTAAATACTTGAAAAGACGCCCAGTCTCATTAAAATGAAACCATTTCAAATTAAAATAAAAGTGAGACTTTTTTACCCATTCATTGAGAAAAATTCAAGTGACTGGAAATATCTCAGGTTGGCAAGGATGTGGAAAGTGTAGTACTCATGACTATAAGAACAGCCAATTTGGTTAAGAACTTGGCAGGCTCCATTAAAAAGGAGCATGTTATTTGTAGAGTTTCCTGTCATTTCTGTAACAAACTACTACACACTGAGTGACTCAAAGCAAGGTGGAATTACTTTCTTACACTTTGAGAAGGCAGAAGTCCTAGAATCAAGGGCTGGCTGCTTCTGGAGGTGGAGAATCTGTCCCAGGCCTGTGTCAGTGTCGGCCTGTCCTCGTCCCTGATTCCTGACCTCACATCATGTCCCCTCTTCTTCCTCTGCCTCTGTCATCACTTCTGCTTCCCCTTCTGACCTGCCCCCCATCTGTGGACCCTTGTGTTTACATGTAGGGCCTCCCCCTCCCCCTCCCCCACATTTCTTTATCCAGCCATCTTTTCACGGACACTTAGGCTGTTCCATATTTTGACTCCAGTGAATAATTACAAGTGAGGCTGCAATAAACTCGGGCATGCAGATGTGTCTACGAGGTGCTGATTTCATTTACTGTGAACATATACCCGCAAAAGGGATGGCTGGGTCACATGATACTTCTATTTTCAATGTTTTGAGGTGCCTCTGTGCTATTTTCCATAATGGCTGTACCAACTTATATCCCCATCAAGAGTGCATAAGGGACCCTGTTTCTCTCCACCCTCACCAACACTTACTTTATACAGGAAGTTTGTTAAGAAAGTAGATTTAGCTGCTCTCACCACACACGTGTGCGTGCAAATATATTAATAGCTATGTGAGGTGCTGCATTATTAATCTGCTTGACTGTGGTAATTATTTCATATGCATGTATGTATCAAAATGTGTTTTATATCTTAAACATATGCAATAAAAATGAGAGAAAGCAAGTTAGTAATATCCATTTGTATATAAGATATATTTTATATGTTCATTAATACAAATATAAGTGCATAGAAAAATTGCTGGAATAGATATGCCCCAAATTATTATAGGAGTTATTTTTTTAAAATATGTTCACTATTTATTTTCATTTTTTATATTTTTGGCTCATCAAAATTATAAGATGCATTGATAAATCATCAATCAAAAAGAGCAGGGGTCACAAAAGATGATTTGTTTGCACATAATAAATAAATGACCCAATGGGGAAACTGAACATTCCAAAGATAACTTTCAGACTTTATGCACTTTCAATCAAAATGTACATAGACTTTGGGGGAGGACATGTTTTTCAAAACAATTCCAAATATTATGATAAAATTTAAATGAACAAAAAAATCAAGAAAAATTTGAAGAAGAAGAAGGAAAAGGATCATGCCCTGTTTAGTATTAACATATATTACTATATCTTGCTATAATAAATATACTCATTTAGTGCAATAGAAGGCAGATTAATAGAGCAAATACAGAGGAAAAATAAACATGTATTTTGATAGGTCCTTAGTGATACTTTTTATCTGGAAACACATTTTTAAACTCAGGAAAAGTTTCTTGAATTATTTGGCTAATAATTTTATCTTCCCTACTATTTTCCCCTACTGAGTCTGAAAGTCATTTTCCTCCTTTGTTACATCACCTGAATTGTTCATTTAACTTGCTTATCTTTTCTCTTTTATTTTCCTACTCAAACATTTTTCCTGCTCTGCCGTCTAGGCGATCAACTTAACTTTATTTGCCACACATTTTACTGGCTTTTATGTGTCTGCTATTACACATTTAGTTGTAAGAGTTACTATCTGATTTTTTCAGTAATCTTTCTTCATTTTTTTTGATTAAAGTTTAATGTACAAATATCCATTGTATACAAGTAACAGAGAATTAAAGTTAGTATGACAACACAAAATATAAAATACATAGAAATAATTCTTCAGAAATACATAGTATTTCTACATGGAAAACTTTTAATTATTATTGAAAATATAAAAAGACACATGTCTGTATATATTGCAAAATTGTGAAGAAGTTATTTTGGGGGGAGAAAATTAGGGCTAGAGTGGAAAAGGAGGGTGGCTTTATACTGAACCTATTTTTAACAATAAAAATGCTATTACTATTCATATAAGAAAAAATAGTTCAGTATAAAAATACATGTGGAATAAATAGAAAATTCCATGTAACTTTATGTGTGTGTGTTGAAATTGCAAGATAAACCATTCCTAACTTAAAGCAGTAAAAGTTATACTGGATTTATATTCAGTTCATCTATAAAAGCAAACAAAACAAAACAAAAAAAACCCCTGACAAAATAGGGACTTAGAATGTGCAGAGACTTAATACCAATCTCTGATTTATTGATATTCTTTATGTATTAACTAAGGATTTATTGTTAACTTTGAAAATAATAAGAAAACAGGGAAATGATCTTTAAATAGCAGAGTTCTGGGAGTGCAGGAGGGTTTGAGGATGGGCCCGGAGTCCTTCAGCTCATGAAGCAATACTGGTCCCTCCTACCCGTGTGCACTCCGGTCCATTCTAGCCCATCCAAAAAAGCTGAAACTCTGTTTAAGGCCCATTAATCGATTGCAGCCTATGGAAACTCTGGTCTGCAGTCTACCTTCTCAGTGATGCCCCGGGCCTGTGAATGGCCCTGGTCACATTTACAGCCTCTCCTCCACATCACCTTCCGAGGCACCCACCACTCAGATATGCCACACTTGTTCTTGCACCCCGTCTTTGTAAAGATCATTCCTTCCTGGGATGTCCTTTTCCATGGCCTTCTCCTCTAGTATTTACCACATAGTCTCTTCCCTGTTTCCCACCTGACCAGGGACTTAGCTGAACCTTCCTGGGTGCTCTCAAGCCAATGAAAATTTTAAGTGTTATTTATGTTAATGTAACACTTGCATGTATTTTATAAACTCATGCAATGATAGAGCTATGAAGTTTGGAGCAAAACATATGCTCACTTCACCCCAACTCCAGCTCTCCAGAAGCCACCTATTACTTGTACAATTTCTTTCATCATTGCTTCCAGATTTCACCACTTATCAATAAAGAACATGCTTATGCTACTACTTTTTTCATTTTATCAAGTGTCTTTCTACTGTAGAGTATTAATATTTTATTTTTTACTCACCTTCTTTCCCTCTCAATAGTCCCCATATTATGTTTATACTAAATTTTTAGCTAAATTAACATTCAGTATGTACATGATTGTGATTATACTGTTTGCCTTAAATTATATTTTATTTCTGGTATACCTTAATTTCCCCCCTGAAATTAATAGTTTTATTATTTTTTCCCTGATAAGGTGACTTTTGGGCAAACCCCTAAGATAAGAAGAATAGAGAACCACAGGGGTCGCTGGGGAGTGAGCATTATATGCAGAGGCAATTGCCTTCAAAGGTTCTGGGGTGGGACTGTGCTTGGGGTGTCTGGCACACAGCAAGAATCAGTGTGGGCCTAGATTTAGAGAAGAGTGTTAGCTGGGCAGTAGAAGAAGAGGCCAAAGTAAGGGGATGTAGGCCATAATGACGTCTTTGGATCTTATTCTGAATGGGATGGGAGGGTTCTGAATAGAGGAATGACATGGTCAGACTTCTGTTATAACAAAGATTATTCAGTCAGCATTGGAGCAAGGGGGGGGGGGGTAGCAGACAGACCAATTGAGAGGCCATTGCAATAGGCCAAGGAAGGGATGAGGGTGGCTTGGATCTGACCCACAGTAGAAAGGATATAAAGCATCCGAGTTCTGGATACGTAGTATATTTTGAGTCATTTGCTATACATTGGATGGGAGTGTTAATTCCTGTTTTCCCCTCTCTAGCTGATAGGGAAAAGAAACTGGGGGACTGAGAACTTCACTGAGACTTCCACTAAGGTACACAGCTAGTTAGAGGAAAGCACCTATCATGTGGCCTGGCACATAGTAGGCACATTAAAAACAGGTGTCGCTTCCTTTGTGGCCATGCTATCTAGAGTTCAAAGCCACTGCTATTGTCAGAATCCTATCCCCACCCTTCTTGAGTTACATATCTGTGTGATTATTTCAATCAATCAAATAACCAATGAAAAAATTAACCAAAAGTATCCATGAGCGTTCACTTTGTTTCCAGTTTTGTGGAAACAGACGTGACAACTGATTATAACAACATCAACAGCAACAACAAATATTTACTGAGTAGCTTTAATCCTTGTAACAATGCCATGGGGACTAAATTTACTATTACCTTCATTTTATAGATGAGGAAATGGAGGCTTAGAGATGATAAAATTATTCCCAGAGCCACATGGTTAGTAAATAGCACAGCCAGCATGTGGACTCGGGTCATCTTAGAAAATAGACAGCCAGTGTCAAAAGAGCTTATGAAAAACATTAGTCTTCTTGGCAAGAAATAATCAGTGAACAAGATGTGAGGGGTGTATAAATAAAATGGCTCCATATTTTGTGTGCTGGAAATCGAAAAAAGAGGAGATTGATCTGGAATGTAAGTTTGGTTTTGAAATATGGGTAGGACTTAGATGGAAACAAATGATGATGAAGAGGGTGGGGATAGTCTGATCAAAGGCTTACAGGTTGACCTGAGCACATTCTGAGGACCAGGGGGAGGTTATCAAAAGGTCCAAGCTCAGAGGTGGTGGCATGTGTGGGCCATGAAATTTTGTGTTTTCTATGGAGGTAGAGACCCATGTTAGGGCTTTATTAACCCTGGACATCCTTACTTTCAGGGGTTCTCCCACCCCACATCATAAAAAAAATAATACAACCCACTCACTTCTTGTATTAAGTATAATTTTTATAAATCATGAGTAACAGGATTTTACAACGTATCTACTTTAATCTCCGTTTTGCTGAGGTCCTAAGCCCATAACAGATGCCGCCCTCCAGAGTGTGAGCTGGGAGGTGACTATGTGGAACTAATGAAGGACGTTTTCAGAAGAGTCTATTTTAGACTTCTAAACCCTTCACCCTCAGTGAGGGTGTAAAAGAGTGAGGAAGTTAGAGATACAGGGGGGACTTTCGGTGAGAATTGCTGGTGAATTCCACCTGGTCTGCCTTTAAGGGAGGAGATGGGGCAGCTCCTCCTTTCACATAAAATCTAAAACGAGGGGCTTTAAAGAGACTATTCAGGGAACTTGATGTGTTTCCCCGCAGTTTGAGTGACACAGAGAATGGAGACCTAACTCGTACCCCAGAAATCTAGAATATGTAAGAATAGCTGGCAAGGGCCCCAGACAGTGGAGCTGGGGGAGGACGCTGCCGGGGACGGCCAGCACTCTCAGAGCTTGTGTGGGGAAAGCACAGACGGGTGTCTCCAGCGGACCAGGGCCCACCTGTAAGGTCCTGCTCAAGCAGTTCATTTGTAGGGGTAAGGAAATTGCTAGACTCTCTGGAGGAAGAGGAGAAAGCAATCTGTAGGGGTGACATCCCTAATGACCTGTGGGTGTTTCCAAAAAACCTGCATGATCATCCCAATAGAAAAAAGGTCAGCTTTGGGTCCAACTCTGATGCCAACTCATAATGACATGACTGCCCCTTCTTCCCCTTCCGCCCGTGCCTCTTAGCCTCGGCTACTCAGACAGGAAAGATGATTAACTGTGACAAATGAGAAAAGAAAGAAGTAGCTATCCACCTGCCCTCCCTCTCTTCCTCTCAAAGTAAATTTAAAAAGAATAAAATAAAGTTTCCTCACGAATGCATTTCAAAATGTCACGCTTGTTATATATATGAGTCAAATGTAGTTGACACGCGTTATATTGTTGCCACGTCATTGAATAATTACTAACTTTGATTTTGTAGATTTCTAAAAAGATCTATTTTGGAGCTAACACCTTATTTGAGCCTCATAGGTTCCTCTCACACATTTAAGATAAGGGCTTTGAACAGCTTGTGTGTCCTGTAGAGCCTAATGGGCAAATGGTGCTGGCTTCCCCTAGCAGGAAGGTCTCTAAGATTGGATTATGCAGATGTGAGTTCAAGTGCCAGCTCTCAGGTCTAAGTCTGTGACCCAGGGCTAGCCAGTCCTCCTCACTGGGTCTTGGCAGTTGACATCCATGGTCTGTTCGGAGAGTCACATCTCTGGAATTTCACTGGCAACTCATGGAGCAGCACGGATAGTTTAAGTAAATGTTTGCTCGCTTAACAAATAAACCAGTGACAACTGGGGCCCATCCTAACCCACCCAACTTTGTCCCGGCATCTCTAAAACAGCACTGTAGGGGCTATCCCTGGGTCTGCCTGTCCCGGGCGTGGGTACAGTCCTCCTACCTTGTTGAGGGTGTTGAGAGCGGCCTGCGCAGCTGTGAGTGCGGGCTCAGCCTTGGCCAGGTCCTCCTCACAGTCCTTCTGTTTCTGCGTCACCTCCAGCATGATGAGGGCCACCCTCTGCTCCTCCTCATCGGCGAGGGCTTTCTCTTTGCTCACTTTGTCTGTTTCCACACCCACCACCTGAATCAGTTTGTCTGCGTCTTCATTCTTCTGCTTCAGCTCCACTTCCTGGGCAGCCAGCTTGGCCTTCAGGGCATCCACCTGGACCAGAGAAGTGCGGGACTTACCAGGAGCAGAGACCAGAGAGACCACGGGCATGGCCCCAGGACCCAGCTCCGTGGAGCACTGCAGGTGACAACTGACACAAAGGCATCAAACTGTGTTTTCGCATGGGACCAATCTCCCTGACCTGGGAAAGAAAAGCAACACTGGCACGCCCTCCTCTACACAGTGAACATGCTGAAATATTCTAAACAACACATGCCTTGGCTTTATTAATGCCTGAATGACTGGGGCTGTTTCTCACTGTAGGGGTGATGCCCCTAATGACTGGTGGGTGTCTCCAAAAAACCCGCATGATCAGATTGGTGCCCATGTCTTCTTGTGCCTAACATAACTCTTTTTGCACAGCAGGCCTTTAATAAAGATTAGTCATGTTTCAGGAAAATTGGCCAACGTGGAGTGTGCCAGGAATTTAGCAAGATGCAGAAAGGGGGTGATTACTTTGCATCCTGAGAGTCTGACTACACCAGTGGACAGTGACCAGAGGATATATAAAACTAGAACTGCGGCTGGGCGCAGGGGCTCAACATGTAATCCTAGCTCTCTGGGAGGCTGTGGTGGGTGGAATGCTGGAGCTCAGGTGTTGGTGACCAGCGGGAGTAAGAGTGAGACCTCGTCTCTACAAAATAAAAAAAACTAACCACATATACTGATGAGCACCTGTAGTCTCAGTTATTTGGCAGGCTGAGGCAAGAGGATTGCTCAAGTCCAACAGTTTGACATTGCTGTGAGCTGTGACGACACCACAGCACCTTACCTGAAGGCAACAGAGTGCGACTGTCTTAAAAAAAAAAAAAAAAAAACATGAGAGAGATTAAAGATGGAGGCTGAGTAACAGCTTCCCTGCAACTGGGCACGGCGAGTCTGGGGAGACAAGACTACAGGCGTCTCTGGCCGGTGGGATCTGCCTATAATCATCCTTTTGAGGATACAGGGAGCCAGCTAGGGACTTCTGGACCCCAGGAGGAGGACAAAAACAGTGGAAAACTGGCAAGTGGCTGTGTGTGTTCGATCGACCTAATCACGCCTGCAACCGTGAGTACAAGCAGCAGTGAGACTGCAAACCAGAAAGGCCTTACCTGTGAACTGTTTTGGTGTTCTTGGCCTTGGCACTAAGTTGAACTGCCTTGGGGAGAGCTTGAGCAGGAGTGTGGAAAACTTTGGGCATTGTCTGGGGCCCCAGACTGAGCCACTGAGCTGGGTGAAGTAAGCCATTGTAAAACAACTGCTCGGCAAGCTCCGCCCTCAGGGTCCCAGACCAAGGATCGGGTGGGACAAAGTAAACTAGTGACTGAGCAGCCTAAAGGTGGGGAGTGAGCTGCCTTACAGCCTTAATCCTTAGGGGCAGAGTGGGACGGTTTTGGCACACTGGAGCCTTGGGCTGTTGTCCTGGGTTGAGTGCCGTGATGTCACAGCTCATAGCAACCTCAAACTCCT
>CAUYPK010050042.1:0-14698 GCA_963574355.1 Loris lydekkerianus | reverse complement strand
TTGAGCTGCAATAAATGGTCTAGTACAAGTGTCCTTATAATAAAAGGATTTTTTTCCTTCTGGGTAGATGCCCAGTAATGGGATTGCAGGATCAAATGGGAGGTCTAGCTTGAGTGCTTTGAGGTTTCTCCATACTTCCTTTCAGAAAGGTGGTACTAGTTTGCTGTCCCACCAGCAGTGTAAAAGTGTTCCCTTCTCTCCACATGCACGCCAGCATCTGCAGTTTTGATATTTTGTGATGTGGGCCATTCTTGCTGGGGTTAGATGGTATCTCAGGGTGGTTTTGATTTGCATTTCTCTAATAGATAGGGATGATGAGCATTTTTTCATATGTTTGTTAGGCATTCGTCTGTCTTCTTTAGAGAAGGTTCTATTCATGTCTTTTGCCCACTGATATATGGGATTGTTGGCTTTTTTCATGTGAATTAATTTGAGTTCTCTATGGATCCTAGTTATCAAAGTTTTGTCTGAACTCTTTATGTATGAAGCAGCGTTATGGAATGGGGAGAATGCAAAACTGGGAGTGCTATGGTTACTGGCCAACAGGTAATCGAGACACAGGCCCTACCCCCAGGACATTGCTCATAAAAAGAAATTAATTGCACTAACCACATTGATTCTAAGTATGACTTCATGGTGGTCTATGCTGATAATGCTGTTTGGAAGAAATAAGGATACCTTACTTCTGGAAACAAGAAAATTAAATATAGACCACAAATTCTTGAGTAATTAAAAGCCATTTTTACTGCCCAGGAGGTAGCCATCATGAACTGCTAGACACATCAGAGAACTGTCTATGCTTGAGGGTCAAAAGAACAGCCCAGCAATTGTCCAACTAATTGGCCTTAATCCCTTCCCTCCAATTGGATAGACAGGGGATGTACAATAGTATACCAACAAATGATATTTCTCCAAGGTTTAGGGAAACTAACACACCAGCTCCCAGAGGGACAGGCAAACTGGAGCAGGTACTGTTGGTATATCCTCTGAGTCTCTTTGTGTGTGTGGGGTCAATGAGGGGAAAAAAAAAAAATTCTTGGGCTCAAAAATGTCTAAACAGCTGGGCACTGGGGGCACTTGCTTGTTGCAAATCCTTACCACCTGCTTTCAGTCTCTAGCAGGTCAAAAGTTTCCCTAGCTTTCTCAAATGGTTTTCATGAATGACTAAAGAAATTTTGGATGGAAATCCTTTCTAGGGGATACTGGGCTGGTATTTCTTGGGAGGGATCCTAGCCAGGAGTGAGTACTTCTTTCAATATACTTTGTTATCTTGGTGGGGAGAGGGTGGCAACTCAACGATATGTACTAAAATGTTCCAGTTACAGGCCAGACACTTTTGTTCTTTCTCATACTCCAACAATGTCCGATTTTAGCAGGAAGAAGCCAGTTTGATTAACATCCTGATTCCTCAAGATACAGAAATGAAGTAAAAGGAAAGGGGGGAGTTGTAAACAATTCCATACATAAATTTCAGTGACCCCATATGTGTTTTTATAATCCTCTCCCTTAATAAACTCCTTGACATTTTGAGTTGTTTCCCAGAAATGATGAATTTTCTGCCAGACAAAGTAGTGTAGGTTCTGAGGGCCCCAAAACAGAATTCTTAACTCCAGAACTCATCTTCTTCCAAGGTCAAGGTATACAGCCCCTCCTTAGAAAGCCTATGATTTCTGCTAGTTAGGGTGGGGGAGCTGGATTTGAGGCAGCTTTTCTCATTCTCCCTAGAAGATGTCTTTCAAGAGTCTTACGCATGTAAGTACAGTGTGAAGACCATCTTTGGAAAAGACATGGGGCAGTTTTATCTATTGTGGTGGTTAGTACCTTGCCTTGATAAGACCTTTCAGCTGACAGACAGCTTAAAAACTCCTGAGGATTGGGTCCAGAATTATATTCATATAAAAATAGTCGTAAGATGGAATATAAAATTCAGGGTAAGCTGGATAATTTCAATCTCCAAGTCTTTTAAACCAAGCTAGAGGGTAGAAACTTTACAAAGCTGAAATAAACAGATATACCCACACATGAGATTAATTTTCCACTGCCAACCTTTAAAATATGGGATTATTTTGCCAGTAGGTTTCCTTATATAATCACAAAATAATAGACAATGGTTTTAATGTGATCACTTTCCTCTCTTGTTCTTTTGTTCCCTTTAAGGTGTTATAACAGCTCACATTACTGGTTGAGAGTTTGAAAGAGGTTAGTCTGGTTGAACTTAGAACAGCCTGAGACTTTAATTTTTCCATGACTGTCTTGATTTGAAAGCCTTGCCTTGGAGGAAATAATTCCGATTTCTTTCACATCAATTAGAGCAGGAAGTTGGCCAACCACAGCTCTCTGGCCAAATCAGCTGCCTGCCTGTTTTTTTTTTTTTTTATTATTATTATTATTTTTTTTAAAGTTTTACTGGAACCCAGCAACACCTATTGTTTTTATTTAATTACATTGTCTATGGCTGCTTTCATGCTACATTGGCAGAATGTAGAAGCTGACACAGACATCTTGTGCTTTATATTTGTCCCTTTCCAGAAAATATTTGCCACCCTAGAGGAGGTATCTCCAATTTCTGTTATTAGAGAGTTGTCTTGTTAGAGTCAGTAGAGTAGGGAACTCACAAATTTCTAGCCATCTTTGAAGTTTCTTTTGTGACATGGTGGAAGAGATTAGAACTTAGGGGTCAGAAAGTCTGAATTCAAGTCTCAGCTTCATTGTGATTGTGATAAGTTTTAGAACTTAAATTCTGCTATAAAATGGGTTTCAAAATGCCTGTTCCATAGGATTGTTGTGGAGACTCAAAGTCCTGATAAATCCTGGGCACTATACATGAATTATTTCATTAATTTCAAATAATTAGTGAATTATTTCAAGTTTCAGAACTTCTCTTGACTTCTGCTATAAAATGGATTTCAAAATGCCTGTTTCATAGGATTGTTGTGGAGACTCAAGGTTCTGATAAATCCTGGGCACTATATGTGAATTATTTCATTAGTTTCCCCATGTCATCATTCGTAGCCAGTCACAAGCTTCTCTGCGTTCCACTGGATTGGAAATTTTGATAGACATTCTGTTCAGCTGATTGTATTCTATAATTCCTTCATGAAAAAGCTGGAACAATTTATTTGAAAGGGGATTTGTTCACCTTTGTTGTGGAGCGATTCCAGGGATTTAAGCAGACTGCTAATGTTTTTTCCAAAGGATTGGGCCTAGTCATCATGTGCTAGATGCTGTCATAATTTTTTATACAAAAGAATAAATCAACCTAGTTCCATCAGGAAAAAAATGAAATAAATAAAAACGATTTTATTCCAATATAGAGGGGTTCCTGGCTCCAGAATTCTGCTAATTGAAACAAAGTCTTAGCTCTGTTTTGACCAAATGCCTCTAACCAAATATTTCTTTCACCTTTTTTGGTGGACATTCAAGTATAAATTAAGATAGCAAGCAAGGTATTTTTCTTTGCTATCTGCTTAGTGACCCCAACCTGGTTAATCTGTCTCAGCAATTTTGTTTTTAGTAAATAACAGGATATTCTAGAAGCAACGACAAAACTTTGCCTATTTCATATTTTATGATGACCTTTAAATGTGCCCTGTGAGTACTTCAGGCCTCTTTCTGCAGACCAGAAGCAGGAGCCAAAGCACTGAGCCACGGGCAGAATTAACTTCACCCTGACGTGAACCACCCTAACTCTCCTCGGGACCTGAAACAACTTGCCAATTCTCACTTAAGTTTTGTCTTCTGTTTCTTCTTAGATTATCTAATTGGTACTTTATGCCACTTGCAGATATTTGAGTACGGCCATAGGAGAAATACGTTCTCAAAATACAAAATATGTGGCCAGTCCACAATTAATGAATGGGTTTTAGTTATTTTATCTTAAAGTTGGTTGTTAGGAATTTAAAGTTATTTTCCCATAGAAAAATATTATGAGGCATGGGTAGGTTATTAACTTAGACTAACATAATTTATTTCCCTAGAGAGAATATGGATAAGTATTAAAATTCATTTAAAGCCCTGTTTTGTTTTTTTTCCATTTATAATGTTATTTCTCTACAGAACATATTTAAATGTCCTAGTTTCCATACTTTGAATACAAATGTCCCAGCATAATTCCTCCCCCTTACAACAAGTGAGCATAGGGGTAAGGGGAGCTAAGGTCCCAGCGGTAGCTGTGATGCAAGTGGGAAGTGGGAATGAGGAGAGAAAACGTCCATAAGCATAGCAACCACTGCTCCTTTCTCAGTCTCCAAGCCTTGGGCATCTTTATTTATTTCTATTGTTTTTGTATGGGTGAAGGAAGGGGCATTCTGAGTGAGCATCCCCCATGAGGGCAGCAGAGCTAAGAAAATTCCAGCAATCTGCTGAGATGATGCTACATGCTGTGTTTCATTTATTGTTTTATCTTCAGCTTAACAAAATGCCAAAGAAATAGTAGATTTTTCATAAACATTGAATCTTCCTGGAAGATCATCCTCAGAAGTCAGTCTGGATAGTTTCTAGCTAGGACGATCCTGCTCAAATTTATATTTTACTTTCTACAAGGCTGTAAAATTATGAAGGCTTACAAATCCTTACATACTGTGGTACCCCAAAAGCAGAGTTAGGAACTGTTGATGGAATAGAACCCACTAGAAGTTTGCTGGTGTAGGAGGGGCAACTCTGCCACCTCAACACTCTGCTGATTCAAAACAGCTGTGTGGACAGCCGGAGCGCAGAGAGGATAAAGGCACGCATTTTAGAGTCCAAAGGAACTAGGTTGGAATTATGGTCCTGTGTGACATGGTCGAGCTACTGTTTACTTAAAACTTCCATTTATTTATGTATACAAAAGGAAATACTTTTAGAAAGATTTACTGCCACAATGGATTGTGGTGAAGATGAAAAGAGATAAAAGATGTAAAGTGTCTGGTGCACAATGAGAAGGAATCCATGCTAATTTACAATACTTCTCACTTTAGGAAAATGTTGCCTGAAGACAGAATGGAAGCATTACTACAGACTGGAGACCAAGAGACTCACCTGGGCCGGGAATCAATTTCAAAGCTCTTCCACCAAGTCTGATCTCCTTTGAAAGCTGATGAGAGCCTTTACCACTAATCAGGAAGGAGAGAGAGGCTGAAGTGCAATCACGTGTCCCCCTGTAGGCCTGTGTTCCACAGCCATTGTGTTTGTGCTTCAGGCTGCTCTATTATTAGTTTCGGCTGCTGTTTCTCCTCCAGCTGTGTGTCCATCAGGGTCCACTGCAGAATGCCAATCTGGCCTCACACAGCACAAAAGCCGTACAGCAGTCTATTAAGAAAATGTTCCCAGAACCCACGTTCCAGATAGTCTGAACACTCAGCAGCCTCACAGCTTGGAAGACATTGTTCCGGAAGTTTCCACGGTCTTTTTTTGTTATCTGCCTCTTATCAGTTGTACTTGCAGGTTGTCATTCTGAACTCATCAGCCCCACAGCGAAGCCTCTGACAAAACATTCTGGCTTTTGATGATATTATCTGTTTCCTCAGCAGAGAGAAGGCAGAGCGAGGTATCTTTGATTTTGAAAGATTATGATTTCATTCATCCTGGAAAGACACACAGGATTATCTTTCATCTCTTGCCTTCCAGCCATGGTCCTGAAGTCAAAATGTCATTGCCTCATCTGTGCTCACAGCCTTGTGCTTTTTATCAGCAATATAGTATATGACATCATGACATGAAACTGCCCTGTACTTGCTTGAGATTTCTCTTCCTCCGTCTGAATTTCCTTTTTGTTAGTCTGTGTTTTACACATTTTGTGTCTATTTTACCCTCACTTCACACTGACCTCCCCCTGGCGAAACAATATGTAAACACACGTAAACATGTCTAGCCAATGGTCCCCAATATTATTTTAGTTATTATTTTCATTATTTATTTGCTCAATGTATGCATGGCACGTGGAGAAGACTCAACACTGTCAGGCTTCTGGATTTCCTGGAGTATTCATGTTCTTACTGTACAATCTAGGCATGGTGGCTCTCACCTATAATCCCAGCACTCTAGGAGGCTGAGGAAGATAGATTACTGGAACTGAGAAGTTCAAGTTTAGCTTCGAATGCAGAGTTTGAGCCAGACCACTTGTCTACTAAAAAATAAAAATAAAAATATTAGCTAGGTATTATGGTGGGTACATATAGTCCTAGCTACTCAGGAGGGTAAGGTAAGAGGATTTGCTTGAGTCCAGGAATTTGAGGTTGCTATGAGCTGCGAGCCATGGCACTCAACCCAAGGTGACAGAGCTAGATGCTGTCTCAAAGAAAGAATAAATTAATAAAACTAAAAATACAATAATAAAAACAAAAAGGAGCAATCGTGGTTTGGATGGAGTATTCACTCCTGTGATTCTGAAGTCACCATTGTGTTTGTAAGTTCCTCCTCCTTTTTCCTATCCTACAGTCATCTGAAAGAATTGGACAAAATACATCCAACTAACAAATATTTACAGGTTGTGTCATTGTTACTGGGGTCAGTTGAACTGACAGGGAACTGAAGTAGAAGAAAAAGATAGAGATGACAGACTTGGGGGATCAGATTAGTGTAAAAAGGAGGAAAAAATATTGGAAGCAAATACAGATACTGTTATGTGCCTAAGACCTGTCTTAATCTCTCCATACAAGGCAGAATTCAATTCTTACACTAACCTTGAGATAGATATGTGAATGAGAGTGTTGCACCATATTTATAAAGAGTGTAGATGTGTAGACTTTGGAGGTCAATCGACCAGGCCTGTCTGCTGACTGTGAGGCCTGGAGAAAGTTACATAACTCCTCTATGTCTCAGAGTCCTCATTTACAAAACGAAGCTAATTATACTTACTTGGTATGTAATTAAATAAGGTAATACATATAAACCCAGTAGAACAGATCCCACTATATGGTAAACATTTGTTAAGAATTAGTAGTTATCATTAAAATACTTGTGCATTAGTAACTGTATTCTTGCCTGCACAGCCTGGCCACCGCTGTAGTATATTTTCCCAAGGACAATGCAGACTCTGCAAAATCATAGCCCTGCCTGGGCATACCTAGAGGGCATTGCCAGCTGCCCTCCTGGTGACTCCAGAAGAACAGGGCACTTTCTCCTCCTCTGTCCCACCCTCATGCATTGGTAACACCAAAGCATCTGGCACTCTGCTCTGTTCAGTGGCAAAGTTTAGCATTTGCTTCCAGAGCATTTCAGACTTTTGCATATTATTACCATAAACTCTAAAATCCCTTCTGTTACTAGAAACAAATTGGGAGCTAATTAAATGTAATCTTTCTAGAAAAAAAATATCATGTTTGGGCTTTCCAGAGTGGGACAGACTGTATTTTATAACTTCCTCCTGAGAATTCCCCACTTCCCATTTAGAATCTTTTCATTTATTTATTTGCTCAAGAAAAACACCCATGAAAGATCTCCTGGGAAGATAGCACACAGTGAAATAAAGTACATTTTTTTTTTTTTTTATTAGAAGTCTTATCAATCCCAAGGCTCACCAGGCAACAAACTTTAGAGGAAGTAAAATATTGGGCCTATCGCTTAATGCCTTGACTTCTTGAATCATTAACAAACTAGTCAGTCATTATTTGATATATTGTTGTTCTTGAGGTTTAGACCCCTAATTATTAATTGTGAGCCCCTTGAGGTTACAGATCATACCACATATATTATCTCTCATCATGAGTCTAGCAGCTCTGGATTCATCTTTTATTTGCAAGGCATATGTTTTCCCCATTCAACCACCATTTCGTGAAGCACCTCAGTTACTTAGAATTGTTCTGAAGGCTCAAATGCTTGACCCAGCTCCACCCAAGTGGCTGACTGCCACGTCTTAATTCTTGTCACACACATGCTCCAGTTATATGAGTCTCCCTCACCAGGAACCCTGTAACACAGGTCCTCTGAACATGCTATTCCCTCTGTCTCAGTATTCTTCCTCTACATTCACTCCTCTAATTCGCACCATTTGGCAACCAGAGCATTATCTTCAATTCATTGACATTCACTTCTCAATGAAATGCAATTACTTGATTAAGGCCACTCTCCTAAGCTAGAAACTCCATAAGAGGAGAATAGGTTTTGTTTGTCATGGCATCTTCAGCATCTGACACAGGCACACAGGAGGGTTGCAATATCTGCTTCTGAGTCAATGCTCCTCCCCAGAAACTATTTTAGTTATTAAGGGATTCATTGTTGTTAGATCTGTAGACCCAATAAAGTCTTCTGGAACAAGAATTGAATGTAAATAGATCCAGGATGAAAGTGACTTGTGGATAGATAGGTTCCCAAGCTTTGGAATCTGAGAGATGTGGATACATCATGACCTGATTTATGCTTAATGTCTGTGATCTTAGGAAAATGACTTAACCTCCCAGTACACTCATCAGTACACTTAAATTTGTGTAAATTTAATGGGAATTAAAATATCTATGTCATATGGTTATTGTAAGATTTAAAGAAGAAAATGTGTGTATAACACTTTGTGTTATGCTTGGTACACGGTAAGAACATAGTAAAGGATGACTATTATTGTTGTGGAAATCAAAATAGGGTCATGGGAGGGTCCAAAACTTTTTGACATTAAAATATATTCCAAAAGGAGGTATTGTTAGTGATTTCTAAAACTTTATACTGTGCAATCAATCCTTATGCATCCTTTGTTTTATACCTGTTTTATACCTGCAGGGTAAAGCTAATGTGTTTAACTCATTTGTGCTAATGAGTTAATTTGTTTCTCCTCCCAAGTAACCTTTGCATTGTAACAGGGAGACCACTAGTGCCTTAATAAAAATAAGTGACTTAAGTAGGAATTGCAGTAACCTGGCAGGGCAGGGAACAAGAGGCCTCTGGGCAGGGCTCCCTTTCTTAGGGACTTTTACATCATTCCGCATAGAAAGCTGCTTAACCTGCCTATGGGTAAGGCTGACCTTGTTCTACAGAAGAATAAATCTGTTCAAAATCAATTGCAGCTCCTGTTGTTTTCAAGTTTTATTCTTTGCCTTGAGGGTGCAGACACACAGTAGGCACTCATTAAATGTTTGTAGAATGTGTAGATTGAAGATGAAAGAGGAGGGGAAGGGTAATTGAGAGGCCTATCTCAAGAGGTCAAGAAAATGTCTGAGAAAAGATCATTAGAGTTCAAAGACAAAGCATGCTTTCCTTTCATTTTCTCTCATTTTCTGGGTCCTGCTGCATTTTAGTTGATATTTGCTTTTTCTTAGTCTATGACAAAGAACTTAATAACTCCAACTAACCTCTTTAGTCCAGAGTAAAAAGTAAGGAAGCTTATCAATTACCATTGTTAATTAATATAATGCCCACTATCTGCTAATATATACTTGGCCATGAAGTTAAAAAATACTGTATAGTAGTATAAAAGGAATTCTGTATATGTGCACTAGAAAAGGTTTTCAGATACTAGTATTATCTAATTAATTTTTTTTTTTTTTTAATATTTAAACTCTAGAGCAGCAGTTCTCAACCTATGGGTGGCAACCCACAGGAACTGTATTAAAGGGCCACAGAATTAGGAAGGTTGAGAAACACTGCTCTAGAGTATCTGAAAATTTGACTTAACCTGGAAAATGCAAAGATACGTAGAATTTTACATACAATTTTCAGGTGGTCATGAATTCTTTGAAACCTCCTAGAGAACCACAGTTCTCAGCTTAATAACTTTTGATCAAGGCCAATACCTGCATATTATAAAAAAATGAACTGAGGTTCAGAGATGCTAAAGTCTTAAATCCAAGGTCACACGGTATGTAAAAGTCCTGGACTAGAACCTGCAGCTCATATCTTTCCTTCTGTTAGCCCAAGTTCTCAAAGGATTCAAGTAAAGCTGAATATCTTATTAAACTAAAAGCAATTTCTAGTTCAGATAAAGTTCTGTGAGGGAAGATAAGACAATGTCCTCCTTATCACTCAGTACAAAACAAACTCCCAACAGACAAAGAAGTTCCTTCTGTTTACCAGCTATTTCTCTAGTCTTTGGAGGGCCTAGATTTCTTCACCACAAAGGGTGATTTAAAATTTGTTTTAGTCATCAACTCTGCCCTCAAGTGGACTCCAGTTCACCTCCTATTCACCATTAGAAGAGTTTGCATTTTTACCTTCAGAGGATGGAGGGGAGTTTTCCCCCCTAGCCTGGACTTTTCTACACTGGTTTTAAATGTGTTTTTGATACATATATTCAGGTAATATCAAAACTCTTTTGTATTTTTTCTGCCTATAGGCTTCTCAATTAGTGACCACTTTTATTTTTCCAAAAACTTTAGAATCATCCTGCCTATCAGGAAATCCTATGGCTTCACATTCAAAATTCAGCAGAACTTCTGTAAGTTGACCATCCAGGGGCCTATAACAAACGGGTCAAATTATAGAGGTGGTCAAAACAAGGCACCAGGACTACTGTACTGATACATGTGGTACATGTCCAGTCTATAAAAATTAGGTCAACTTAAGGAGGTGGTTATGGTAGGAAGGTGCTCAGGAATAAAGGTTCTGCTGTAGATCTAACATTTGACCACCTTTGGGATAGCTCCTCATCTCACTAGCCTTGTAGCCCAAGCCTCGCAAGAAAAGGCCCGATTGCTTCTACCTGCACTGCCCTGTGGTGGTTTTCAACATAGTAGCCTTTATTTATCTATTTATTTTTGTTCCTTTCAATTTTTTTTTATTTCAAATTAATATGAGGGTAAAAGTTTTTAAATTACATTGTTCTCACTTCCAAGGTAAAGTTCCAGTTGTAAAAGAACCCTCACCCAGGGGGCATGATATACACCTAGGCATTGTGCACATTAGGTGAGAGGCTGCCAAATGCCCCCTCCTTCTGCCAATCTGCCTCCCACCTCCACTGTCTCTCCTTCCCCTGCCCCTGTACTAGACTATATTTTTGTTTCATTGTTCATATGAACATGCACTTGTTTATATACTGGTTTCATAATAGTATTGTATACATTGGATATTTATTTTTTCATTCTTGAGGTACTTTACTAAGAAGAATATATTTTGACTCATCCAGGTAAACATAAAAGATGTAATGTCTCTATCTTTTTTAATGGCAAAATAATATTCCATGATATATGGAATACTATATATGGATATATTCCATATATGACATATATATCCATACATATGGATATATGATATATATACATATATATATATGTGTGTGTGGGTGTGTGTGTATATATATATATATATATTTTTTTTTTTTTTAATCACAGTTTGTTGATCCATTCATGGGTTGATGGACATTTGGGTTGCTTCCCCACTTGACAATTATGAATTGAGCTGCAACAAACATTCTCATGCAAATGTCTTATTGCTAAAATGATTTTTGTTCTACTGGGTAGTTACCTAGTAATGGAATTGCAGGATCAAATGGAAGGTAAACTTTTAGATCCTTGAGGATTCTCCATATTTCTTTCCATAAAGGTTGTATTACTTTGCAATCCCATCAGCAGTGTAGAAGTTTTCCCCTTTTTACACATCCACAGCAGCACAGTAGCCTTTAAAATGTAAATCAGGGAGGAGAACAAGATGACGGCCGAGTAACAGCTTCCCTGCAACTGGGCACCGTGAGTCTGGGGAGATAAGACTCCAGGCATCTCTAGCTGGTGGGATCTGCCTATAATCATCTTTTTGAGGATATAGGGAGTCAGCAAGAGACTTCTGGACCCCAAGAGGAGGACAAAAACAGTGGAAAATTGGCAAGTGGTCACATGTGTTCAATCGGTCTAATCCCGCTGGCAGCTGTAAATACAAGCAGCAGTGAGACTGCAACCGGAAAAACCTTATCTGTGAACTGTTTTGGTGTTTTTGGACTTGGCACTCAGTTGAACTTCCTTGGGGAAAGCTTAAGAAGGAGTGTGGAGAACTTTGGGTATTGTCTAGGAACCCAGACTGAGCCGCTGAGCAGGACAGAGCTAATAGTGTTCAGCTGTGGGCTGCAGAAAGCCATTGTGAGAGAACTGTCCTGGCAACCTCCACCCTCAGGGTTGCAGAGCAAGGACGGCAGGAGCTAGTAACCTAGTGACAGAGCAGCCTAAAAGTGGGAACTGAGCTGCCTTACAGCCTTAACCCTCAGGGACAGAGTAAGACTGGTTTTGGCACACTGGGTAAGTGGATAGCCACTTCAGCAGTGATCCCAGCAATAAGCACCTACCTGGGAAAGCTTCTGCTTAGCCAAGTTTAGAAGTTTAAAGTGCCTTTTAAGAGGGCTGAGGAAAGATTTAGAATGTCCACCCTGTGGGGTTTGAGAAATCAGTGGAGGCCTCCAGTCATATCAGCATTGTGATTAACATCTCATACCCCAGAAGACCACCTGTTGCCCAGACAATATTCAACAAGATATATATATATAGTTTTTGGTTGTTTTTTGTTGTTGTTTTTTATTTGTTTATTTTGTTGTTGTTGTTGTTTTGTTTTTTAATTTCAACCTTTTCCATATAGATTTTTTCTTTTCTTTTTTTTCTTTCTTTTTTATCTCCATTTTTCTAGTTTAAATACAATTTCCCATTGCTGCCTTTCTCAATAATTAGAACTTCATTTTTGCTAGTGTTTCTACCCCAATTATTTGTTTTTTCACCCAATTTTATCACATAAAGTTTTCTGTTTGCTTGTTTTGGTTTGATTTATAGCAGTTTTGTCTTTCCTCTATACTTGGTGGAGGTGCGGTACTGTGTCTGATCAGGTCAGCAAAGAGCTGCTGACCTCAAGGGAACCATCCAAGTGGAACCCCCAGAATTTGGGTTTTTTTTTTAATATTGTGTCAAAGTACTCTACTGTACACCTATATTGCTCTGTCTCCCTCTTTCTGTGCCTCTCTTCTTTTTGTCAATATTCTCTTTTACCCACCTCCTTCCCTTTCTCTATTTTCTTTTTATTCTTTCTTTCTTTATCTTTCTTTTATCCCTTCTTGCTCTTCAACCTTCTCATCCTTCTGGTCCTGTACCAAAAGGACTCATTGAAACCTTAGTTCACAGGCACAGGAACTTAAAGAGCAAGAGGAAGTGAAAGGAAAATTAGTACAAGGAAACAAATAAAAGAAATCACTCATGAGGAAGAATCAGCAGAAAACTCCTGGCAACATGAAGAACCAGTCCAGAGCAACCCCTCCAGGGGATCATGAGGTAGTTACTTCAGAGGATTCTACCTATAAAGAAATGTTAAGAATGAAAGAAAGAGAATTTAGAATACACATGATGGGAAAAAAAATGAAGGAAATGATGGAAACAATGAAGGAAACTGCTAATAAAGTGGAAAATAACCAAAAGGAAATTCAAAAACAGAATCAAATAAGAGATGAACGATATGAAGAATATAGAAAGAATATACCAGAGCTGAAGGAACTAAAGCAGTCAATTAAGGAAATTAAAGATGCAATGGAAAGTATCAGCAATAGGTTAGACCATACAGAAGAAAGAATTTCAGAAGTAGAGGACAAAGTTCCTGAGCTAACTCAGATAGTTAAAGAGGCAGAAAAGAAGAGAGAGAAAGCAGAACATTCACTGTCAGAATTATGGGACTTTATGAAGCATTCCAACATACCAGTTACAGGAATCCCATAAGGGGAAGAAGAATGACCCAGAGGAATGGAAGCGATACTAGAAAATATTATAAATGAAAGTTTCCCAAATATCACCAAAGATTCTGACACACTGCTTTCAGAGGGATATCAGAACCCTGGTCGCCTCAACGCTAACCAAGCTTCTCCAAGACACATTGTGATGATCCTGTCCAAAGTCAAGACAAAAGAGAAGATTCTGCAAGATTCCAGGAGTAAGCGCCAGTTGAATTACAGGGGCAAATCCATCAGAGTGACTGTAGACTTCTCTAATAAAACGTTCCAAGCAAGAAGACAATGGTCATCTACCTTTAATGTACTTAAACAGAACAATTTCTAGCCCAGAATTCTGTACCCTACTAAGCTAAGCTTTAAAATTGACAGAGAAATCAAATCACTTATGAATATACAAACATTGAGAAAATTTGCCACAACAAGACCAACACAATGGGTTAGCAGCAAATTAAGAACTCAGAAATTAAAGGACAGAACCTAACCTCCACACTGATGCAAAAGATAAAACTAAGCAATGGACTCTGACAAAATAAGATGAATAGAATACTACCACACTTATCAATTATCTCAATACATGTTAATGGCTTGAATTCCCCACTGAAGAGACATAGATTGGCTGACTGGATTAAAAAACACAAGCCATCCCATTTGCTGTCTGGAAGAAACACACCTGGCTTCAAAAGACAAATTACAACTCCGAGTCAAGGGTTGGAAGACAATTTTTCAGGCAAATGGAATTCAGAAGAAAAGAGGAGTTGCAATCTTGTTTTCAGATACATGTGAATTTAAAGCAACTAAAGTAAAAAAAGACAAAGATGGTCACTTTATATTGATCAAGGGAAAAATACAACAAGAAGACGTTTCAATTCTAAATATTTATGCACCCAATTTAAATGCTCTCAGATTCTTGAAACAGACCTTTCTCAGTCTGAACAATATGATATCTGATAATACCATAATAACAGGGGACTTTAACACTCCTCTTATAGAGCTGGACAGATCCTCTAAACAGAAATTAAACAAAGATATAAGAGATTTAAATGAGACCCTAGAACAACTGTGCTTGATAGACACATATAGAACACTCCATCCCAAAGATAAAGAATATAC